>PVIC010018575.1:0-31440 GCA_004025085.1 Thryonomys swinderianus
TCTACACCTGGCAGAGGAGGGAGGAGGGCAAATGAAGAATAAATCCAGAGCCCAGACTGAGAACATAGCCAAAAACCCCATGTCTCTTGATTGTAAAGGATTGTTTGCAGTCTATGCTGATGCAGACCTAGGAATAGAGAGACAAAATATGACTTGATCCATCAGAATTCTTTCTATATTCATTCCAAAGTCGAGTTGATCTTGATATCCTCACCAATTTCAGCTGACTTTAAAAGGCCTCAACTCACCCGAGGTCAGGTACATTCTCCCTATCCTACCATGGCAAAGCCTCAGGTATCTTTATGTGTCACTCACTCCTGGGTTTGACCAGGGCTAGTAAGTAATGTTAGCAGAAAATGCATAAAACTCAATCCTTTTCTACTATGATGAGTTCTTTCTATCTGGGTAAAAATCCAGTTTCATTTTGCTTACAAATGTGTAGACAGGAGACCTTATTTTGCTCTGTATTTCATATTGTGAAGACACATTTTATTCTCTCAGTGACTTTTTGAAATTTTACCTGAACCAGACAATGTTAAAGTGATAAATATACGTCAAAGTGACCCTTGTCTTTGCTTTTAAGGACTTCACAGAAGGCAGTTCTCTGCCTTGAAAAATTGTTCCCTTTGACATTGCAAGATGCTCTAGAGAGGTCCTGGGGCAATGAAGTCACAGAGCAGACCCAGAGTAGTGAACCAGGGTATAAGGCAATCCGTGGCGCAATCAGTGAGGTGCGGTAGCCTCCCTCCCAAATTATCCTCGCAATAATTTTGACTTCTAGCCCTGGAAACCCTTTGTCATATGTGGTTTTGAATGCAATAGTAACTACCAGAAAATGTGAAATACTAGAAAGAGATAGGTTTTAGAATCAGAAGTGATTAAATGAAATTCCTTAGAGCTGGTTAAATGTCGGCATTTATTTTACCCATTAAAGTTGATAGGTTAGCCAGTTTCCCTTTTCTTTTTTTTTTTTTTTTTTTGGCGGTACTGGATATTGAACTCGGGCCCTTGTGCTTGCAAGGTAGGTGCGGTGCCACTGAGCTAAATTCCCAGCCGTTGACCAGTTTTCAATAGTGCTAATACAAACACAGGAGGGAAGTTGAGATCACAGCATAACATATCAGAACATTTCCTTGGGCATTATTGACCCTAATCAGCAGCCTTCTATGACTCGCCCAGCACACATGCATGCAAAAGAAACAGACAACATACTCACCTTTCTGATGGGTTCCTTTCCTCTCCCTTCTCAACAAAAATCTGACTTTTCCTGAAAGGATTTCTTTACACCTTTTAAAAACGATTTCATTTTGTAGCAGTACTTTTTATTTGGCATCTCAATAATTAGTACATCTTTCTAGGATTCTAAATATAAACAAATCTCTGCCTTTACATATCCTCAGTCTTAGCGGTTGAGATACACACATGCAATACAGAGAGAAAAATATGTGTACCTGTATGCATCCTGTAAGTGCAGGTTTCAATGTATATATTTTCTCCCCTCACTTCTTTCCCTCTATCTGTGTCTAGGACAAAAGCTTTGCTGCTATCTTCTCTTGCTGGTATCCATCCCTCCTTTCTCTCACCCTCCTCCCAGTTCATTTTTATCTGCATCTTCTCAAGGAATTGCACTGTGATATACTCTGAGCCTTCAGGCTAAACTCCGGTGTGCCTCTTAGTTAGTAAGGACATAAATCTTGCCCTCAGTTCTCTCTAAGGATTTTTTAAATTGGTCAGATTGAGAATCCATCTATTTCTTTAAAATCCAACCCATGAATAGCTGTTAACACAGTGTAAGAGTTTAAGGCCTTAAGCATGTACCTGCAAGTACTTTGCAATTCTTCCTTTCTTCCCCTCCAGAGCGCTTTCCAGCAAGGGGGCAGGGAGTAAGTAAGCTGGTTTCTCTGGAAAAGCACTCCTCTGCGTCCTTGCCATTTTAATAAAGCTTAGCTCCAGGAGAGATTTGGAGACCTTCAGAAGAAAGCCCGTTAAAACAATTGAGCAGTGTGTCACACGCAGCTCAGGCCTAGCATCCCGTCTTCAAACTGATGACACCTCATAAATCCGCAGGCACAGCCTGGACCCATCAGTGAGCTGCTTTTTCTGGAGATTAATTATTTGTTCAGACAGGGGTCAGGTGGAAGGGCTCTGAAAGATTGCTTCAGTGGCTCCAGCCCCTCTTCCTAGGGTGATAGCAGGATTCTGTGTGTAGCCTGTTTGTCCAGAGAGGAGAGGTGGGAAATATTGGCAGTGAAGTGAAGGCAAAGGGCCTTGATTTTGGCTCTTTACCTTGATCCCCTGAGATTATAGGGATCTTCTGTGTCCCTAAGGCTGTCCACAGTCAGACTGCAAATGTGAAACACTGGGAAGGGTGCAGGGCTAGGGGAGGGAAGTTGACAGGGTCAGCAGGAGGTGTCCACAGTCCAAGGGGGCCACAGAGGCTGTCGGAGGCCTCTCAGCCACAGAACAGAGGTTTCTTTCCAGGAAGTGCTGGAGTTTGCACATTGGCCACCTGGAGGCCCCTCTGGGGAATGACTTAATCACACTTACAGAATAGCAGTCACTTAACAGAAAGCAGGAAAGAGGAGAAAAGGCTGAAGTGCAGCTGTTGTCAAATGTATGAGGGTTTCCAGAAGGAAGACTGCAAAAGCTGTGCGCTCTCTCCTTCGCAAATGGAGTTTCTCTGAGGAAGGGGCCAGGGGCGGGTTAAAGTGGAGCTGTTCAGAAAGTGACTCAAATTTTGCTTGCTAATTTTAGGAGGGATTGTAAGCAATGCTTTGCTGGAAAATGTTTTTAAAAATTTTCCCTCTAAGAAAGAAAAATGGAATCCCACTTACTCGACTTATGATTTCTGTGATGCAAATGGTCTCATCAACCCTGATTTCAAGTGTAACATGATGTCACTGAATGTGGAGTTGGAAATGGATATGAAAAATGGGCTCTTTGGTCTGGTGTAAGTTGGGCCCAATGATAAATACACTGTAAAGGTTATTAACAAGTGTTCCCAATGCTTGTGCCCTAAAAAGGCTGCATGGTACAGTGGAGGGTGGAGGACCAACAGTTCCAGAGACAATTCTTCCTCACTACACCCCTCCCAGTGGCCTTTTAACAATGTGTATATTACCTCTCTCTCTCTAATACATTTTTTGGTAAAAAGTGAAATGTTAATCACTATAATATAAAAAAGTATATCCTTTGCAATCACAAATATATTATTTACTATTTTGAATTTTTTCATTACTCCTGGGATGGTTCTTCACTTTGATAAAGCAGTAAATTGGGCTGCATGGTTAGTGGGTATAAGAAAAACTCCAGATTACAACTAGTATGTATGTGGTCCTCTTTTTTTTTTTTTTTTTTTTTTGAGACAGGGTCTCTCTTTGTAGTTCGGGCTGGCTCTGAGCTCACTATGTAGCCTAGGCAAGCCTCGAACTCAGCAATCCTCCTGTCTCTGCCTCCCAAGTGCTGGGATTACAGGCGTGAGCCACCACACCCGGCACTGTAGGTGGTCCTCTTTTTTAAAGCATGGGAAAGAGAAAGATTAGCTCTCTTTCCAGCTAAAGGGCTTGATTGATGCAGCCTGAAGGGGGTTCATGGAAAGTTCTGGAATACAGCTCTTTTCACAGCCCTGGCTCCTCTGTTTGCCCTAAACAAATACAGATTTCAGGTGATGGTTTCTGATAAATCTGCTGCAAGTGTTGGCACAGCAAGAAGAAGTAGTCTGAAGCAGGGCTGCCACAGGGAGGTTGGGTTGGTGAGTGACTGGGGGAAGGGGGTCCCTGGAATTGTAGTGTTATCCTGGCTTGTCAGTTGGTTTGGGGGCCCTGAGGCCTCCTAGGGAAAGCCTGAAGAAAGGACAGAGTCAGGGAGAGAGGCAAGGAGGAGGAGAGGACCTGCTCTCACAAGGCTGGGCAGGTTGTGTGCCTGTCAGGGCAGACCGTTGGCTCTTTGTGGCGGGACTTTCTGCACACAGAGAGCAGAAAGGGGCAGTAGATACGGCACATCACTGTTGCCTTTCGACCTCTCAGTGACCCTGCAGAGCTGATTTTCATTCTGGTTTCTCAGATAGTTAAACTGAGGTGCAGAGGGTAGACAAACAGGCTCTATGCCAGACGTGTATTAAATGCTAAATGCAGGACTGATCCCACCCCACTGAGTACCTAGGGCTCTGCTCTCTTTATGGTTTCAGGCTCCTTTTTGGTACCTCAAAGATAAACCCTTTTCTCACACAGTGAATCTGTTCATTTCTTTTTCTGGTTTTCATTTGCTTTGCTCTCTTTCTTGTAATAAGCTCTTGGTTATGGGGTGGTTGCCAGGGCTGCTTGTGGTGGGCTCCTGAGGTGCCAAGCGAAGGGGCTCTTTGTCTACAGCCTGTCCTAGGGACGAGGTCAATGTGCCCCTGGAAACTGCAGCTGAAAATCTTAACTGTCTTAGTAAAGTGGAGGCACCAGAACAATCCTCCTGCCAGATGATTGCTAATAACACCAATGATTTCTTCGACTTCTGGCATTGGACACCAACAACCTGTGTTAAATCGCCTGTGTGTTCTCTCTAGAGCGTCAGCTGCTCGGTCATAAATCCAGGCAGGCTTGCATATCTATCTGCCCATCAGTCCTTGGCACTGTGCTGCCCTCCAAACCCTTCCTGCACAAACATGAAACTCAATGCAGACCACGCACTAGGGCACTCAGCCCTTGGCCTGCAGTCAGAATAAACAGGCATGTCTCTAGATGCTCAACCTCGGCCTCAACATGACACAGAGCCAGCGAGGCCACCTGCCACCTCTTTTCCTGGCCCCTCACACCTTGTGTTCCTCCTCACTGCCATTTTGTGCTTCTCTATTAAAAAGTCAAAAACAGCCAGGCTTGGTGGCTCACGTGGTAATTCCAGCACTTGGGAGACAGAGGCAGGAGGACTGCTGAGTTCAAAGCCATCCTGGGCTACATAGTGAGCTCAGGGCCAGTCTTGAACTACAAAGCGAGACCCTATCCAAAAAAAAAAAAAAAAAGGTCAAAAACCAAAGTTCGTGCCATCTTTTAAGAACTATTTTTGAATTTTTCAGACTTGGAGGAAATACTCTGTTACCTGTGTTGTTACAGTGTTAGCTTTCCTGGCTGGGTCAGCAAGATTTTTCTCTTGTTTCAGTGCTTTATTGTTTTGCAAACACAAATAGCTATGCAGAGACTTCCACAAAGGGTAGTGATAGTATGTCCCAATAATAATGGCAATAGCAGCTAATGTTTATTGAGCACTTATCATGTGCTGGATAATATATTAAATTCTTCTAATAAGTAAGCCCTCAATGATCACAATTCTATGAAGTAGAGCTTATTATCTCCATTTTTATATGAGGAATATGAGGTTTGGATAGTGAAGTGAGTTTAAACTCAAGTTTTCAAAATGAAGCCGGGAATGGTGACAGTTGATGTAGTGCTCACTGTATGGAAGGCTGAGGTAGGCTTGAAACTCACTTGAACTCACAAGGGTGAGACCAGCCTGAGCAACTGAGACCCATACAAATAAAAACTTTGAAGACCTACTACAAACCTCCTAAAGGATCTGCTGCCAGAAATGTGGTCTTTAATGATTACTCTATATGATTATGAATTCCAAAATATGTATGTAAATACATGAATATTAAGGTGAACTTCATGTAGCAGTATGTTTTTGGAGGTCAGAAACTGTCCAGTATTGGCAATTTTATAAGGTCCTGCCTAAGATATCAAACCAAGAGTTCCTTGAATGTGGTCACCAGATTCGGTTAGCATTGCATATTGGTGTTTTATTAGAACAAGCTGTCAGTCACTACATATTTTCTGAGCATAACCATGAGGGATCAAGTGAGGGCGAGTGAGGAGGTATAAATTAGCAAACAAAGGCAGCGTTGAGGCTGGGTGTGGGCAAGGCTAAGCATGAGTATGTGTGTGAGCTCTTGGTGGGAAGGGAACAAGCCCCTCTCAAAAGCTTCACCCTGTTGTTGTCCTCTCTGTGTAGTTGCATGAGTACTTTTATTTTCATCTCACATTTCTCCTTGATTCCACCTATGTCTTATCATCAATGATCAGCAGACTACCTCTGAAAGAAATGACAGAACAGATATTCTTTGGAAGAAAGTTTCTAATGAACTACCACAACTCTTTCCTGAAACCAAAAATCTAGGTTGAGGCCAGATTGGTTTCAATTCATTGAGCACTGGCCTGAGAAAGAAAATCATCCTGTGCTTAGAGCTTTTCCGATCCATTTTCTTAAATCATTTTTGCTTTCTCTTTTGTAATTTCCACCCACAAGTGAGACTCCATAGTGAGGAGGAGAAGGAAGTACTAGACAGGAATCCAAAGCTGGAAGATGTGTATGGAATAAGAACTAGAATCTCTTAATTGAGAAGTATGCAGCAAAGGCTGATAGCCTTGCCAGAGGGAATGTTCAGAGCATCCAAAGAGTAACAACATCGCCTTCATCTGTTTTCTGTTGCTATAACATAATGCCTGAGATGAGGTGCCTTATAAGAACAGAAGTTTATTTGGCTCACAATTCTGGAAATTCAAAAGCATGGCAGTAACATCTGGGAAAGGCCTGATGTTGAATCATAACATGGAGTAAGGGGAAATGAATGTTTGTGAAATGGACAAAGATGAGAGTGAGCTCATTTTATAACACTTTGTTCCCTCAGTAGCTTATCTACACCTATCAGAGCAACAACCCACTCCTGCAAGAATCCCTCTTAATACCTAATCACGTTTTGAAGTCTTTACCACTTCTTTTTTTAATTGAATTCTTTCTTGACACATTTTATATATAGCTCACAACTGCACTCAACATTGGGGAATTTGTACTAGTATAGTTAATTCTCATTTTTACCCATATCCCTACCCACCCTACAACCCTCCACCGCTATATACATGTGCTTTCTTTTTCTTTTCAAATCATATTTATTCTTTCCCCTCATTACTTTCCCCTACCACATTCCCTTTGAATTACTTCCTATTTCACAAAATTTATCATAGTTCTAGAACTCATTTATATCTACAGGTTCTCATACCAGAGAAAAGATATGATATTTACACATTTTTGATCTATTTATTTCACTTATGAGTGTGGTCTCAAGGTGTGTATAAATGAATGAAACTTGTCATTCTTTATGGCAGAGTAATACTCCATTTTATTTTTTAAAAACACATCTTCTTTATGCAGTCTCCAGTTGATGGGCATGTGGGTTGTTTCCAAGATTGGGCTATCACAAACTGAGGTGCTATGAACATGGGTGCACATATGTCTTTCTGATACGATTCTTTTAATTCTTTCGAGTATATATTCCTAGCAGGGGAATAGCAGGGTAAATGAGACCTCTAATCCTAGTTTTTCTGAGGAATCTCCACACTGATCTCCACAGTGGTTGCACAAGTCTACAATCCCACCAAAAGCGGAAAAGTATTCCATTCTCCCTGCAGCCTGGCCAGCATTGATTGCTGTTTACTTTTGCAATAGCAGCCATTCTTTGTGGAGTTAGATGAAATCTTAGTGTTGTTTTCATGTGCATCTCTCCAATGACCAGTGATGTTGAGCATTTCTTCATATGTTTCTTGGCTGCTTTTACTTTTTCCTCTGAGAAGCATCTGTTCATTTCAGATGCCCATTTTTCAATTGGGTCTTTAAATTTGGGGGGACTGATTTTTATAAGTTCTTTATATATTCTAGGTAGTAGCCCTCTGTCTGAGAAACAGTCAGTAAAGATGTTTTTCCATGTTGTTAGTTGTCTTTTAGCTGTGCTAGTGGTTTCTTTTGCTTGTGGAAGCTTTTTAATAGAATGAGATCCCATTTGTTGATTCTTTCTGCTAGTTCTCCTGCTAAGTCTCTTCCTAAACCATGTCTCCAAGAGTTTTACCTAACCTGTTTTGCAAGTTTCTGTTTTAATGTTTAAGTCTCTAATCTATTGTGATTGGGAATCACATTTTAGCATAAGTTTTGGTGGGAACAAACCACATTCAACCCATAGCAGACATCAATAGGATTTGATACAGAAAAACAGGAAACCAATGCTAATAGTTCCTTTTCTCTTACTTGGATGTCTTTGGACTTGACTCAGGAGAGAAAGTGAATAAAGTCAGCACAAAGAAGTGAAAGGAGGCTCACACACTCAGAGGACTACTACAAAAAGAGGAAAGGGGGCCCGAGATTTAGCTCAGTGGTTCTGATTCCTGCCTCACAAGCACAAGGTCCTGAGTTTGATCCCTGGTAACCACATACAATGCTGGGCGTGATGACTTATACCCACCAGCAATCAATACCATATATCATAGTACCGGGCATGGTGGCTCATGCCTGTAATCCCAGCACTCGGGAGGCAGAGACAGGAGGATTACTGAGTTCGAGGCTTGCCTGGGCTCCATAGTGAGCTCAGGGTCAGCCTGAACTACAAAGCGAGACCCTGTCTCAAAAAACACCAAAAACCAAAAACCAAACAAATAAAAAAAAGAGGTGGAAAGGAAGAGAGAAAGGGACAGACCCTTTGCCTACCCACAAGCATAGCTTCAACTATGTGTTCTGACTCTTCATTGCTCAATCTCTGCCAGTAAAATTATTTTAGTATGCCTCCTCAGAAAGTATGTTTGTGCATCACTTATTATGCTACTTGCTTCCATGCAGGTAGTTCATCTGCATTCTAAGGGTTTCTAAAATATAATTATGATAAAAACAACATAGAATGGAAGTTATATTTCCTCTTTCCATATTCTTTTTTGTTGTTGTTGTTCCGGGGACTGAATTTGGGCTCTTGTGCTTGCAAAGTAGGCACAGTGCCATTGAACTAAATCCCAGGCCTTCTTTCTATGTCCTTGAGAAATCACTTCATGCACCCTCTGGAGTAGACTGATAGTATTTTGGAAGTCTTTGAGCAAGAGCAGTGCTGCCAATAAAAATATAATGCAAATTATATATGTAGTTTATAATTTTCTAGTGATTCCATTTTTAAAATGTAAAAGAAATTAAAATTAGTTCTAATAACACATTTTATCCAATCCAATTTAAAAAAATTTTTGCTGTTTCACTGAGTAATCAATAAAATATTAATAAGATAATTTAAATTATCTTGCAATTAAACATTAATTTGGTGTACATCATACACTTAGGACAGATTTTCAATTAGACAAGCCACATTGTGAGTGCCCAAGAACTACATTTGGCTCTTGACTACTACCCTGGATTTGAGAATTACTGCTCTGGGAGGAGTAAGACAACAAAGGGACATTGACATATAGCTATTCTCAAGGCAGAAAACATTGGAACATGAATGCCAATCTACTATAGCCACTAATGTGAACTGTAATCTTTCAGCTCCCTTAATGACGTGGCTGTGAAGCAAACACCAGGTTACAAATAATGCGATCCCAGGAAAGAGAACCAAGCATATGTACCTAAATATATGAGCACAGTGAACATGTACATGAATATACATCAGTGTGAGTGCTGGTCACTAAGGTTATGGGATTGGGGGAAAATGAACACTGGGTGATTAAAATTTTCTTACATCTACTTATATAGTTTGAATTGTTAAACCATGATTATTTAAAAATTATTTTAAAGAACAGAAATTATTTTAAAGACCCTTTGAGATAGGGTCTTGCTTTGTAGTTCAGGCTGGCCCTGAGCTCTCTCTCTATGTAGCTCAGACAAGCCTCGAATTCAGCAGTCCTCCTGTCTCTGCCTTCAGAGTGCTGGGATTATAGGTTTGAGCTACCAAGCCTGGCATTTGTGGTATATGGTACTGATTGCTGGTGCCCATGAGCCACCATGCCTGGTATTGTTACATGTGGTTACTGGGGATCAAACCAGGGCCCTTCCATTTGCTAGGCAGGCGCCAGAATCACTGAGCTACATATCCGGCCCTACAAGTTAATTCTTATTGATGAAATATTCTTGTATCCAGCAACACTACTAAATTTGGTAATTAAATCTAGCAGTCTTTTGGTTGAGTTTTTAGGGTCCTCTAGATAGAGTAGCATATCATCAGCAAATAATGACAGTTTAACTTCTTCCTTTCCTACATTTATTCCTTTTTATATCTTTGTCCTGCCTGATTACTATGGCTAATGTTTCCAGCACTATATTGAACAAGAGTGGTGACAGTGGACATCCTTGTCTCGTTCCTGATCTTAGTGTAAAAGGTTTCAGTTTTTGCCCATTAAGTATGATGCTGGCTGTTGGTTTCTCATAAATAGCTTGTATTAAATTGAGACAAAGTCCATCAATTCTGATTCTCTTGAGGGTTTTGATCATAAATGGGTGTTGGATTTTGTCAAATGCTTTTTCTGCATCTATTGAGATAATCATATGGTTTTTGTCCTTGAGTCTGTTAATATAATGTATTACATTGATTGATTTACGTATGTTGAACCAGCCTTGCATCCCTGGGATAAATCTGACTTGATCAGGGTGTATGATTTTCTTTATGAAAACCAGAAATATCTGTAGACTCTATACGTTCCTCTTATGTGATGAACCCTCTCTCTCTCTCTCTCTCTCTCTCTCTCTCTCTCTCTCTCTCTCTTTCATTTTTCTCAAGAGAAAGTTGGGAGAGAAATCTTAGGCTTAAGGTTGCCAGATTAAAACATAATACACAGTTAAATTTGAATTTTAGATAAAAAATATCAGATAAACAATTTGAATTTCAGATAAGTTTTAGTATAAGTATGTGCCATACAACATGTCCTTTAAATGATACAGTGATAACCTTGATATTCCTCTGGGGCATACATATGTGTACTAAAAATTTTTTTGTTGCCTCTGTGAAATACAAATTTCACTGGATAACTTGTACTTGTATTTACCAAACCTACCAATCCTATTGGGGCTGCCATTATTAAAATGAACTCCTGTGGTCTTTGATGGCTACTTTTCCTTACACTTTGGGCAAGTAATGCTTCCAAGGGAATTGTTCCTATTAACTGTTCCCAACTGGGATATGGTGGTGAGGTGCTTTTCATTCCTTCTGTCAGGGTGCAGTCATAATGAAAGCAGATTCATTTCCAGGTCTCTCAGCCTCTCATTGTACTTTCCCTTCCAAAAAGGTCTTGATTTCTCAAATTTTCATTTCTTCTCTGTTGGTATGTTTGGAAACCTAATTGTATAAGAGATACTAGGATTGTTAAATATCTCCCAAAACAATGATACTAACCACAGCCACACAAAGATACCATTTTAGACTTACCTATCAAATAATTTATAATACTTAGTATGCAACAAGCTCTACTATTTCTATCATGTACCTATATACAGCATGGTACTGGGATCATGCAAGTTGTATATATAGTATCTGTGTGTGTGAAGTGCTCACCTTCTACCCAGGGCATTGTGCATGGCCTGTCACTAATAATCAGATAGACATTGACTTGTATCAGTCTTGTAGAAAACCAAAAAGCATAAAATCCTACACAGCTCAATTCATCAACTTAAAATTTTTAGATTTACCAGCCAAAGGTTGGTTCTTTTCATTGACTGATTTAGGGAGAAGATTGACCTTGAATAGCTAACTTGTCAACTCACCCAAATATAAATCCTTAAGAAATTAACCTGGACACCTGCCTCAAGAGACCACAATACTCTTTCCCTGGCATTTTAATGATACAAGAGTCCTTTCATCCAGAGCTTTCTAATGTCTAATACATTAGCAAAATTGCTTTTTCCATCACAGTCCTCTTTACCAGATTCAATTAGCTCTGTCTATTCAGCTCTACTCTGGAGCGAACTGTGTCTGTTTAATCCAGTTTCTAAATATTCCCATATGTAGCTTGAGTGTTGGCATTCAAAGTGAAAGCATGGTTATCTAATTCGAAGAGAAAAGAAATAAAAAGTGTTATTAATAACATAAAACTTCCAACTTTACCAGTACTCAAAGTCATGAGTTAAATTGAAATAATATATTTTATGCATGTATAAATTTGGTTTCCAATTTGATGTTTGAAAAGCTGAATGAATTATACAATTTTGTAGGCTTTACAAATATACAAAAAGTAGATTCTGTTGGAGACGGAAAGTTTAAGCACATAAATTTCCACAAGAGAAATAGAGAAAGTTATAAGGAATGATTTTACATTAGAGTATCAGACCCAGATTACTTCTGGAGGTGAGGGGTGAAGAAAGAAGATTAGATTTTACCTCAATGACCAGAGAGTTAAAATGCTCCATAAATTATTCCAGAGCATTGAAAACACACCAATCCTTTTAATGAAATAAATACAAGACTAATATTTAATCTTGATAAGAATAGAAATTTAAGGGTCAATACTACTTAGACATTGTAAAAGTTCTAAATGAGATTTTAATAGAATCTAAAACTACATGGAAAATATACACTATGGTCAAGTATGATTGATTTCTGAATGCAAGAAAAAAAGTCCAAATCCGACTTCTCAGCATCTTTTTCTAGAAATGGTTAAATAAGAGAAGGCAAGGTCTGCATCTGCAGCTCAGGGGCTTCCTATTTCTTTTCTGTTAAACATTACCAATTTTCCCAGTAAGGTTGGCTATTTCATGGAGTCAAAAATACCACATTCCACACCTTGGGACATCACTTCCCTGAACACAGGGCTCAAGCATATCCTATTTGCTTCTGCTGTTTCAGTGTGGGTTGGGGTGGTCAGGGCTAAAGAGACAGAACTCTATGGCAAGGCTGTTCATTGACATTAACCAAGCAGTCTCCACTATTCTAGAATCCCACCAATAGTAGAAATCAGGGAACTCTTTTTCTTGTTGCCCATGGAGAGAGGCAGAATGTCCCTTCTCAGTGTGTTGGGAGAAAGTTTTGCCGTTATGGCCTGAGATGGGCAAAGCAGGTCAAGACCTAAAAGATCAGCAGCACCTCATCTCCTCTCCAGAGCAGGAGTGAGGAAGGAACGCTTGTCATTGTCCAGCCACTAAAAGCTTCCAACTGTTGGGCTCTATACTGGCCACCCAACCTGAAGACCCACAGCATTGACTGTTGTGGAGGAGCTGGTTCTGTTGCTGGTTCTGGAAGTGATGCTGTCTTCTTTGGGCACAATTTGAAGTACCCAGAGAAGTGACCATTTCTTTACCAGATGGACTAAAAACCCTTCTCTGGCTTCCATATCCACCAGGGTCAGATACCTACTTTCCCAGTTGCCTCCTCCCTATTGGAGTCCCTGCTTTTTTAAAACCCAGTGGTCAGTTCAAGACCTCTAAAACCTGTAGGTACACTACCTACTTAATAACAGCTGGCGGCCAGGAATTTAGTTCAGTGGTTCTGGCACCTGCCTCACAAGCATAAGGTCCTGAGTTTGATCCCTGGTACCACAAAAAATACAAGAACAATAACAACAACAAAAAACCCAAGCAAACAGAAAAAACTCCCCAAACCAGTGGGCCCCATGACTGCCAAAGCCAGCCCCACAGCTACTCAGTCAATTCCAGTTCTCTACATAAATCCCTCTTTTACACTCTACTTCCAACTTTATACCCACTCTTTCTTTCTTCATAAAGGCACCAGCCAACTGAGGAAGGCTGACTCTCAGCCCAGACCACCTACTGAGTGCAGGAAGCAGTGTCTTCCATGTGAGGCCACACATTTTAATATTAATCATTGTGAAGGTACAGTTCATTTCTGGCCCTATTTTAAGTACTTGTGTATTGCTGGCTTCAGCATCAGCTCCTCTTCCTGTCATTAAATGCCTAAATTCAGAGTCTTGGTATTAGCTTGTAAGAAAAGGCCAACCTGAAGCTCCTTCTTAAATGATAAGAAGAGAACCATCTCACAAGGAACCTGAAGAGGCACGTGGCTGACACAGGGCTGCACTAGTTCAGCTCCCTCAGCCTGTGACAGTCAAGACTGTCATATAAGAGAGGTGGGAGTGGAGGGGAATAATCTGGCCTCTCTCCCCTTATTAGAAATGGTAGCTCCACCTACTTATAAGCCAAGTCCCCCAAAATGCCACACTGACACACTAGTACATTGTTTCCACTGAAGTATACAAAGGTGACCCCATGAAGCTGTTATGGGAGAGTATGTGGACGGGCATCTAATTGAGCTGGTTACCACTGTGGGATCCCGTAGGGACAAGGGGGAAAGTACTTCAGAGTGGCTCCTCCAACAGACAGGTGAAGTCAGGTGGGGGGCAGGACTGTGGTACAGAACATATTTATCATCTGTTGGTATGCTAACCAACCAGATCGAAGTTCTTTTTCCCTTGGTGAGTATGTGGGAATGGGTGTGGATACTAGTTATCACCCTGTAGTTACCAAGATCCCGCACTAAACTCTAGTCTTACCATACTGGCCCTTAGAAAAATATGGCATCTATAAAAGTCAGCTCTTCTCTGCTGCTTCCCCCTATGATGCACTCTGTGAGCCGAGCCTAGTTTCTACTCCTTTGTGTACTTTTCCAAAATGCCCAGCATGGCCAGGAAACTCTTGGACATATCTTTTTTTTTATTTGTACCAAGATAAGACCTACTTGAAAAGAGTTGTATATTACTCAGCTTGTGCTGCATGGTCAGTCATTTCCAAGGTTAGAAGCTTTGTTATCTCACAGTTTACATCATCAAGGTCCCTGGTTTCTAGGACAGCTTAGCTATGGTTCAGGATCTCTCATAAGGCTATAGTTTAGATTTGACCAAGATGTGGTCACTGAAGACCTGCTTGCAAGATCGTTCATTGTTATGGCTATGGGCCTCCGGCAGAACATCACTGTCACTCTGCCTGTACAGCTCTTCAAGAGAACATCGATAGAGACTAATAATAGGACATTAAGAAGTAAAGTAAAAATGCTTGAATTACTTTGTCAGTCTTCACACTATTCTGCTAGGAATAAAATATATGTGCTCACATAAGCTAGGAAGTATGAATTATATAGTTTTAGTCATTCTTCAAAGGAATGAAATGCCCTTATATTTACATAAACGTGTCATTGGTACACATGAGGAGCTTGTCCCAGAACCTCTCCACAGATAACAAAACGTGCAGGTGCCAAAGACCTTTAGATAAAAAAGGTTAGTGTTTGCACATATCTTGTGCATATCCTCCTGTACAATTTAACTAACCTCTGGATTATTTATTCCTAATACAGTCTTACTGTGGGATTTTTTGTTTTTGTTTTTGAAACAGGGTCTCACTTTGTAGTTCAGGCTGGCCCTAAACTCACTATGTAGCCCAAGCAAGCCTTGAACTCAGCAATCCTCCTGCCTCTTCCTCCTGAGTGCTGGGACTTCAAGTGTGAGCCGCCATGCCCGGCACTGTGGTTTGTGGTACTGATTGCTGGTGGATGTGAATCACCACACTTGATATTATTGTATGTGGTTTCCAAGGATCTAACCAGGGACCTTGCACTTGCTAGGCAGATGCTGGAACCACTGAGCTAAATCTCCAGCCCCTTGTGGGATTTTTTTTTAAAGACAGTCTCACTATATAGTTAGGAATGGCCTTGTACTCCCTATGTAGTCCAGGCTGGCTCCAATCTATAATTCTTCTGCCTCAGCCTCCGGACTACTGAGAATACAGACATGTACCACCACACATGGCAGATGCCTAATACAATGTAAATACTAAGCAAATAGTTGTTAAACTGTGTTACTTAGGGAATTATTACAAACAAAAGATCTGTACATGGTGAGTAGCAACACAATTTTCTTTCAGAATATTTTTGATCTGAAGTTGAATCGAGAGATGTGGAACTCACAGATATAGGTCAATTACAAGTATTAGGACAAGCGATATAACATATGTTAATGATCTATAAGTTTAATTTTTCTTTATTTAGAACAATATTAGTTATCAAATAAAAAACTAATGGGACAAGTCAAGGAAGACTTGGAGGAAAGGAGAATAGCTTCATTTTTTATCACCTTTATTGACATTTCTTTCCTTAGTTTTTTAACAAAGAGTTCCCTTTTGCATAAAGCCCAAATGCTATCTAGCTACTTTGGTCTTGGCTCACTGTATCTCTTGTTTTCCCTATTAGGACTCCTCTAATATCTGATATATACTTTTCTATAAAGTAGGGATCTCAACAGTAAGCTGCCTAGAAGGATGTTAGAAGGATAAAATGGCAAGATGATTAAAAAATACTTAGCTTAGTAACTGCCTGGCATATGCTCAATAAATAAATGATGGTACTGCCAGTTGGCAACCAGTGGAGACACAGAAGAGAGATATAAAGGGGGAATAAAAACAAAAGATGAGACAGAGACCCCGGAGCAAACAGTGCCATGGTCTGACAAAGATAGAGACCTTCTGTGTTAGTGGGGTCCATGACTGGGTTTAAATATCTTTTAAGAGATGGACTTTTTTGTTTTCTTTGGGATGTTGTTTGAAGTCTTATTTACCACATCTCACAATTGCTACTGAGATCCATCTTTGGAGGGTTCTCATCCTTGATTACTGTTGCTTTCTCTGACTAAAGGTATTGTTCCCTAATCTCTACTTGGACTATACACCGAGAGAGGATGTTAGCTCCCTGTCAGTTTCTCAGCCAACAGGGTTATTTCCTTCTTATTTGGCTGGATGAGAACAGGAGTTTCCTTTTACCCGTGGGTATGATTGTTGACCCTCAGAAATGCGACTCCCATCCTTCTGAAGGCAACTTGCCTTTTCCTTATCCCCAGAGAATGCTGCCTCTCACGATTCCCAGGCCGATTACAGCAAGAGAAATAAAAACCCTTCAAAGTCAAATAATAATAAAATTTTTAATTACAGTCTCTTGAATTGTGATATGTTGCTTCGTTCTTTAAGCAATTTGGCTTTATCAAAAATCATATTATCAAAACCACTATTATTATGGGAAAGTACAAGTTATAGGCAAAAAGATTTTTTGAGTTATATCTTTTCCCAGAAAAAAATGTAAAAAAGCAAGCTGACTATCATAGTTCTAAGTTATTTTATTATGGCTAAACGAAACATAATAAGCTGATTAACATGTGACCAAAACAGATATACACATTGTTGAGAAATTGTTCAAAGGAACTGCAATCGTCCCAGACTTGCAAATTACTAGGTTAATTTTAGACTGTTTCTCAGCTATTGACATTAAACAAAAATTAGGCTGTCAAGTGAATAGCTAGCCCCTCAGAGAAAGCAACTGTGGATTTCTACAGAGTCTTTGAAGCCCATCCCAGTGTGTGCCTCTGTGTCCTACTAGTCGTTAGGTGTAGAGGCATTCTGACCAACAGTGCTGTGTGCATTGCCAGAGTTCTTGGTATGGTCTGTCTGGACTGAGCAGCTTGTGCACAACACAAATTCTGAAGGTCAGGACTTCCCAGGTCGAGGCACTGTCAGGTTTGTTGTCTGATTCGGTATCTTCTTGCTGTGTCCACATATGGTGGTAGTGAAGGAAGAAGCTCTCCAGGATGCCCTTAAGAGAAGTCTTAACCCTCATGAATCAGTAGTCACTTCCCGAACCTTCCACTTCCAAGTATCATCATATTGGACAGTAAGGTTTAACATATGAATTTTAAAGCGACAGAATATCTTTTATGTTTATAATGAAGTTATGTATCTTCGAACAGTAATAGAAATGGCTGGAGTCCAAAGTTAACTTGCAAGGAGCTGGGTGCCAAGCCTGAAAATAAGCTTTCCCTAGTAGTTTTGACAGGAGACCACAAATGTTGCTTATAAAATACATGCCATAATCCTTTGAAGGTTTTTCCCCGTAAGAACCAATTATGATTTAAGCTGAAGAGAGAGACTGATGGTCATCAGTTAAGTCAGGAAGACTGAGAAATCTGGGTTGAGAACGGTTCTAACTACAGGAAGAAAAACCCTCAACAGGAAGCAGGAGCTAAGAAACCAAAGCAGAAATGCAAAGAGCAACCTCAAGATGGTGGATAGAGGAGGTACTGAAGGGCAAAAAAACAGGAGAGAAGACAGTCCAGTACATTAGTTTCAGCACACATTCCTGAGGACAAATGAGTCAGAATCTTTAACTCAAACTGGTGAGAGGGGGAGACACACCAGGACTTATCTGAACCAAGTTACTCACTGTCAGAAGATTAAACTGAGGCCTGAAAATGTTCATGATCTATCTAAAGTTGTGCAAATTGATAGAAAAAAATAAAAGAATATATCTATTTGTAATTTACAACTTTTTATACTGCATCAGAAAGTCCATTTTTAGGCCAAACAGAAATATCTATGTTTTATAATCAGAATATATCTTTGTCTTCTACATATAGAAAGTAGGATGATGATCATTTGCATTTGGAAATAGCAACTGGGATAAAAGAACTGACTCTAAATCCCATTCCCCAACTAACATCTGAATATATAGCTCTCGTGAAGTTCAGGGCATGTGCTAGAGACATAGAAGTTAAAGGCCCAAAGTTTACTTACCCAAAGACTATGGTCTGTGGGTCATATTGTTTTTCTATCTCCAATGTCTAAGTAGTAGTCACCTTTTAATAAATATTTGAATCTTTCTTGAAGTAGTTACTATATTCTTGAGATCCCTTGTATTGTTTCCTGATATTACATACAAACCCACTGAGATCAGAGAAGTACAGACAAACTTGTAGTCACGTAGAAAATTAAGTTTACAATTCAAATGTACCCTGTTTGGCTTCTTTTCCTTGTCAGGACTTTTGCTATTTCTCCAGGAGACCTAGGATGAGGTAACTAAAGCAAAAATAGCTGTAAATCTGAAAAATAATGCATCAGCTAAACAGTCTGAAGTCTAAGCTTAGAGAAAAATCTATGAGTTATTACATGGATATTTAGTAAGAGCTTCTTTAGAGTCTGAGGCCAGCATTTCTTTTTCAGGCATATCCATATCTACAGTATCTAAAACCAGACTTGTGATACATCTCTATGATGCTACTAGAGTAAAAAAAGATATAGACTATTCTGCAACATAGACTGAGTGCTAACTCAGTCCTTTAAACTTGAGTTGAGTTGACAGAAGCCTTCAAAACCCATACCATGCAAGATGAACACAGTGGTTGCAATCTGTGGTCTGAAATTCCTCTGTAGTAGAAAAGCTAGTTTCAGGAATGATTTGAAGTTGCCATCAAAACAACACAGCATGTAGTGGGGCTATGAAGGAAAAAGCCAAAACAAGCTTCGTTAAGAACAGAATGAGATAATAGTCCTAGTCCTTGACAGTACTATCCCAAGGTGGTAGCAGTAAGTGGAATCCAAAAATCAGATTGTGAAAGAGCTGTGGGTAAAGCTGGAGAATAGGGAGGCTGCAACCCAGAAGTATTTTAGGGTTTCTCAAATCTTTAAATGTCCTTAAACAAGGGAGGTCCTAAAACTTCTCTAGAAACATTATGCCAGTTTATTCTTGTATCATTGCTTTTGCTTCATGATGAATGACATTTTTACCTGAATTGATAGTAATTTCTGTTGGTTATATTTTTCTTAATATGAAGGAAAAAACAGGTTGCGCTTACTTCCTTGACTGAATAGAATAGTTTTCGCAGAAAATAAAATAGGAAGTCTTGATGAAGAAAAAATAAAACTATGCTGGTGAAGAAGTGTTAGATTGGAATTTTGGAATAGTATTTCCTAGAAAGCATCACTATTTTGCCCGGCTTTGGGGACAAAGGTGACATCTGCTTTAGAAGAACAGTGATTGTAGTATGCTGGGCTGGCACTGGCGGCTGTGTGAGTGGGAGGTGGGGAAAGTTCGTAGAAAGCTATGTGAGAACCTGGGAAAGGTGAAGTACTTGGTTTGTCTCATGTTTTTAGACTGACATAGCATCTGAGAAATCTTTAAGAGCCAGGGAAGGATAAGATTAATCAGAAGATGGAATTCAGACACCTCCCATTTCCTTGCCTCAAATAATTAACAAACCACAAAAGCAGGGTGGGGAAGGAGGGAAGGAAAGAAACAGATGTGCAGATAGGCCCTGTTCCTGGACTCCAGTGCTTAGACTTAACAAGGTTATACCTAATGCTGGGTTTCACAATAGCATCAGTCTTTGTCTCAGAAACATGTCTTCAGCTAATCCCTGGAATCAAGAGCCATATTCTTCCTCCTTTTTTTTTCTCTCCAAATCATCCCTTTTATCTACTTTTCCAGCATAGTGGAAAAGGAGGAAGGAGGCATTAACATTTTTTGAACACATAAATACACCAGACAGTTTGTTAAGTGTCTTATCTGCCTTCCTGATTTATATATCTTCACAATTCAGAAATGAGCTTCAGTCCTGGTTATTGTACTGGCTGGATGAGTGACTGTAGATGAATCATATAACTTTTATACTCCTTGCTGAGGAAAAGGGATAGGGTCTAAAATATGGATGATGATGATATTTCTCCAGCTATCCTGGAGTATTGTTAGAATCAAAAAGTAATAAACAGAGAAGCACTTAGTGAAATACTGAATCACACAAGGGTTATTTCCCTAAGGTCAACATTGAACCTAACCATTAAAATTGACTTGGTTTGACACCAGTTTTGTTTGCAACCAGAACCATGGAGAGAATTATATTCTTGAACTGAGGTATCACTGTATTTTACTCAATAAGCTTCTGCATAAGGCATAGTTTATGAGATTTCTCCACATAGTAGATGACTCTTCTCCATTTACTTCAAACATGTATTGTGACTTCAACCTTAAGTCACTTGGTAATTGGTCTCAAAGATCTGACCATATCTTTGATACTGGTCTAGAAATCAAATCTTTCATCCTTCATCTGCTTTTATTTGCAGTGCAAATTCCAGAGCAAGAGAATAAATCTCAAATTCTATTAACAATAAAAAGGCTCCACAAGGACCCAAGTTTGATCCCCAGTACTGCAATCAATCAGTCTGTCAATCAATGAAGTAAAATAAGAAGGTTCAAAAGTCTTTCACTCTACTTGAAACTTTTCAGAGAAAGCAGAAGCACCAGGTGATGAAAAAGAAAAGGATTGGCATTAGGAGAGAGGTTGTTTTCCTGATGGTAGGGTCTTTAAGGATGACACCATCTGAGAGATATTATTTCCCATGGACAGTTAGGAGTGTCAAACCATTTCTGGACAAAGTAAGGGCTTCCAGAGGAAGAAATTAGATAAGGAGATTGTAAGAAACTGGCAAGAAGAAAATTTAAAAGAAAGGAAGGGAGAACATCAAATCACTTGATCATCCACTATGTGCCAGAGGATATATTATATATTCACACATACATACATGATCTCATTTCCTCCAGCCTGTATCCTGGCTCATTGCTGCTGATGAGTTATCTCACTGGAGAGAGGACAGCTCTGGGAGATAATGTTCCAGTAGCACAAACCCTTTAGGAATCCAGACAGTACCCGCCCATTGACTGTTGAAAGAAAAAAAATCTGGTTCAGGAGGAGAATTGACATAGGGAAGGGAGGAGAAATGAACTTGCGATGGTGGTGTTGGTGGAAGTGTATCTATTTGGAAAAGTTCTCAGAGAGTAACTCAGATTCCTCCATTTATACAGTGACCCCTTCCAGCACTCCCTTCCAGCTCTCATCTTTATGGAACCTCTGCCAAAAATGGGCTCATCCACTGGATTTGATCGTGGCTAAAAGCTGAGATGGGATTCAAGTTCTACTTCCTCTGCTTACTAGCTGTATGGCTTTGTGTTGTTAGCTCCTCAGGGTCCCCTTCTATTAAACAGAATAATAACAATCAGTAGGTATTGTGTAAAACTGAGATATGTTTGTAAAGAGTTGTTTCAAAGCGCCCGTTTCAATAATAGGAGCCTTTATTATTATTTGTGCTGCTGTTGGATTCTAGCTATCATTACTTCTTCTGGGACAAGTTTTATTGAACTTTGACTACTTACTAATATATTAGTCACATGAAGATAAACCAGTCACAGTCCCTGAGCTCAAAGAACAGTCGGAGGCACATAAGAAAGGGGATGTTCAGACTGCAAGGAGATACAGACTGTGAGCCTATAAGTGAAATGCACCTGTGGACAGAAGGGCGAGGGGTTACAGAAGACTGTGGGGTATAACTGAGGACAGATCCGTCTAGAAAGCTGTTGTGAATGAATGGGGCTGAATTAGGGATTCTGCAGCAGTGACTTCCGGCTTGAATCTGCTGGGCTCTCAGTGTTGTTCAAGCTTCGTTCCACACTGAAAAGACGAGAGCACGAGGAGATGTCTCAGAAACCTTGTGGTAGGGGGGCTGTGGACAGAGGCACGGGGTTCTCACTACCTTTAGAGGTCCTTCTCCAGAGCAGCCTTGAATTTATCTGTTTCATATATTTGAAATCTAAGTTGGATTCAAAGAAAATATTAAGCTGCTAAAATTATTTGGAAACCACCAGGCTAAATGATTTCTAAAATACTTTCCCAAGATGAGATGTCAGCCTTCTTCACAGCCTATCTCTGCAGGGAGGTCTCCTGAACTGACACATCTCAGCTTCATGCTCATTCATATTCAGGGCCTGCACATTCCACAGACATCTATGCATCTGTATCCAGAGTTCTTTAATTCTATCATGCTTTCCACAGCACATTTCCTCAGGCCACTTTATCAACCCAGTCAACCTAGGTCATTCCCACCCACTCCGAGAAGAGGCTAAATGGTCCAAAGAGAGGCTTAACCTGTTAAGAATGACTAGAGAAGCAAGTTCTCTGTTTGTGGAGGGACCAAGTGCAAACATAACAGGTCAAACAACTATTGACTTTATTTAACTTGAACCCTATTTCATTAGTCAAAATCTTGACCTAGGGGTCACAGGTCAGGCCGTTAGATATGTGCAAAAAAACAATCCATCCAGGATAATGGGAGTATAAGTATCCCACTAAAGGGCTCTTTCTCAGCTGTCAAGTTCTCAGGGGCTGGAGAGCAATTCTCTGACTAAAGACAGGGCCTGTGGTGAATTTTCTCATGATGTAACAACTACTCCTTCTTTGAATTAGGTTGAGTTCTACATCCAAAAAATAGTTTGAATATGAACAGTAATTTACATCTTTTTTGTCTTCTGTATCCCATTCTGGCAAAGAGCAAAGCTTTTTTGTACTTTAAAAAGAAGTAGGAGAGAAAATAAGAAAAAGGAAGGGAATGGGAATCTTTATAGAACAAAAATCACATATAGTAAGTTAATTCTAATGTGTCCCCTTGAAATAGCAGTATGTGTGATACTGTTATGGCTGGAATGTTGAAAATTCTAAATATGTCTAGTGGATCATAAACTGGAAATAGAATATAAAGTTGTGATGGTTTATTCACAAGCTTGGTGTTAGAAGCAGCTGAGAAGGCAATTTATCCACTGTGTACAAAGTGTACAGCTCTTCATGTTCCTTGTGTTTCCATCCAAAATAGAACTATTGTGTCATATGTCATGCTCACGTTAAGGGAAACACCCATATTTCTGTGAAAGGAGCCAGAAGAAGCAATGTGAACTAATTATACTGCAAAATTTTCAAGTTTCAATGATTTCTTATTAAGCAAATGTCAGAACTGAATTCACACATTGATTCATCCATCTCCTGGAGTAAAATGGGCTAAAATTATGACTTTATGATGTGCCATGTGTTTATAAGTGAGGATTCTTATCCAAATTTTCAAGTCTCATTTTTCTGTGTGTGTGTAAGCAAATGTGTCTCATACTTAACCTAGATTTTTTGGCCATAATTCCATGAACTCTTCTGGGCTGGAAAGATGCTTGGAGCACATTTAATTCAAAGGGCAGGGACAGTTATGTGATACAGTGCAAATAGGCTGACATGGAGCCCCACATACATGTGAATAAGAAGATTTCTGGAGAACATTTCCTTTGACCTTAGGGCTGTCTTCTGCTTAGTCCTACTGAAACCTTTACAGAAGAGCTCTCTAGAATGTAGCTTTCCATTCACTGACAAAATAGTATTTCATGTAGTCAGTTCCCCACCATTTGTTAAGCTATGGTCTCTTAACACCATAAAATGTCACGTAAGTGACCCAAGATTTAACTTTTTACCACTAAGAGCATGGGCTGAAGGCTACTGTAGTACATGGTGATGGTTGAGTTTCTAGCTGATCACATAGTCTCATGCTATAGAGTTTTGAATGAGTTGAGATCTAGACCTGAGAGCTCACTAGAGACCATCAGCTTAAGTACTACTGAATGGGAAGCCAAGGAATTTGATCACCTGATAATTCCTCTCAAGTAGCATCTCTGAGACTCAAGCCTAAGTCTGGCTTGCAGAGTTGAGGCTTACTCAGCCAGTGCAAAGCAAACTCTACCTTCCTTACATCCTGAGGAACAGAAAGAGTTCTGGAGCTTCAGTCAGGGGGGAGTAAGGGCCTGTGTGTTCTGCCAACTGTAATCAAATGAGATCATGGGTCAATGACTGATGTTCCTCCTCTTTCTTTATCCTTCATCAATTAAAAAAATTCCTCCTTGCACAGGAACCAGTAGGAGCAATTGCTAGTAGTTACATGCTTTATAAATTTTTTATTTTAATATGATGTATCCACTGCATGTTACTGGGAAGATGTCTGGATAAAATTAGCTTTTATAGTCCTATCATGATTTTCATTTGGAGTCTGGGGATGTAATTGAATGATAATGCCCCAGGTTCAATCCCCAGTGCCATGAAGGAAAAAAAAAGGAGGAGGAAGAGGGAGATGAAAGAAGGAAGGAAGGGGAGAAGGAAGAGGAGGAGGAATAGGAGAAAGTAGAAGAGGGGAGAATGGGAAAGAGAGAAGAAGAAAAAAAAGAAAAATATTTTCTTTCTGCTGTAAATATGTGTCTGGTTTTGGAGAGCATACTGTGAACAAGTGAAAAGCAAGTGTGGGAACTATTTTTAGGTATTCATCTTACCTATTTCATATGTCAAAATATGATATAGATATTAGAGTCACAGTAGTGTCTGTTTATTTTTTATATCTTTTTGCTCATATTGTCTTTCTCACTGTTATGGTTATTTGGAGGTTTTATATCTTATATGAAATTATCAGTGTGTAAAGATAACTGCCTTGTGAGTTATAGCATTAGTTAGTACAAAGTTTTCCAAATCACATTAAAACCTTTTGCCTTTAATCCTCCATTTTTTCTATGGCCATTCCACCCTGAATGCACCTGATCTCATCTGTTCCTACATTTTGCTTGAAATGTATATTAATACTGTTGCTTTTGATTTCTGTCCTACTTACATAGGTAGATAGGTTGATGTAGATAAGTATAGATTTAAAGTGTGTTTATGTATTGTTCATACCATTACTTTTAAAAATAACCTGCAGTATTTTGCACTGTGACCAACAAAATCTGTCAATTTAAATTGAGGAATTTACAACTGGACATATTTGGTCTTTCTCCTTTCATTCTGTGTTTGTGTGTGTGTATGCATGTATGTGTGTGTATGTGTGTAGGTGGGACAGTATAGTGTAACCAACAGTATTTTTCTGTATCAGAAAGGTCAGGGTTTAGATCTCCAACCTGCCTCTTAAAACTGTGTAACCACAGGGAACAAATTATTTTGTTTGAGTTTCTGTTGATTTGTTTGTTTGTTTGTGGTACTGGGGATTGAATTCTGACCCTTGTGCTTGCAAGGTAGGCACAGTACCACTTGAGCTAAATTCTTGGCCCTTCCTGTTAATTCTTTGGTGTTATGAAATACTGTTACTGTTTTAGTCACTTTCTCATCACTGACACGTAGTATGCAACTCTCACAATTTAAAGAAGTTTGTCTTGGCTCACAGTTACAGTCTATGATCAGTTTTCTCCAGCTAGAAAAGGGGAGGAAGAAAGTGCAGTGAGGAAAAGAGGAAAAGCGGTTCATGACAAGTCAGTGCGGAAAACCAGGCCCTTCTGGGCCACGCCCCCAGTGACTGAGCTCCTACCAACAAGGAAGCTATAGACCCTCATCATTCAATCACTTCCAAAAGCCTTGCAATGAGCACATGAGACATTTGGGGGACATTCTTACTCCAAACCAAAATAATTTCCGAGATTTCTATAGAGAGTCATTAAAAAAGAACAGATGTCAAGTACCAGACAGACTTTGACATATTATAGACATAGTAGTGTATGTCGCAAATGTTGGGCGGAATTTTATACATAGTGATAAATGCAAATATACTATAATTTTTTTCTGCAATTCTCATTGCTTTGCGTTTTATGCTTGCCATTCTTTATACTACTTTGTCATCTTTCATCTTTTGATATACAACTAGATTTTATTTGCTTTCTCTCCACTAAGGTCAGGGATTTGTGATTGTTTTATTAGTAGTTAGCTTTATATTTTTCAAAGGTAGTATTTAAAAAACTTTTTCTGTGATTATATTTATTTAATACTTTTTATTTACAATGTTTTGTCCCCAATCTTTACTAAAATAACCAGAATTTCTACTATTAATTATTATAAAAAGGTAGTATTTTTCTATTCAGTCTGTATAAAGTCAGCAAAAATTAGCATTGGCTTTTTTTTTTTTTTTTTTTTTTTTTGCACCAGGGATCAAACTTGGGCCCTTGTGTTTCCAAGGTAGGCACGGTACCAATCCCTGGCCAACACTGTCTGGTTTTTGTTTTGAGACAGGGTCTCGCTTTGTAGTTCAGGCTGGCTCTGAGCTCACTATGTAGCCCAGGTAAGCCTCAAACTCAGCAATCCTCCTGTCTCTGCCTCCCGAGTGCTGGGATTATAGGCGTAAGCCACCACGCCCAGCACTGTGGTATGTGGTATTGATTGCTGGTGGACGTGAGTCTCCATGCCCAGCATTGTATGTGGTTACCAGGGATCGAACTCAAGGCCTTGCGCTTGCGAGACAGGCGCCAGAACCACTGAGCTGACCCTCTGGCCCTACACTGTCTTGTTTTGTAACCATATTTGTTAGAAGTGCCTCTGCATAATAGATTCAATGTTAAATCCAGTCTTATTATATATATATATTTTCTGAGTTAGGGTCTCGCTTTGTAGTTCAGGCTGGCCCTAAGCTCACTATGTAGCTCAGGCAAGCCTCAAATTCAGCAATTCAACCCCCTTTGCCTCCTGAGTGCTGGGATTACAGGCGTGAGCCACCATGCCCAACATTGTGGTATGTGGTACCGATTGCTGATGGGTGTGAGTTACCACATCTGGTATTGTTGTATGTAGTACCAAGGATCAAACCAGGGACCTTGTGCTTGCTAGGCAGGTGCTGAAACTACTAAGCTAAATCTCCAGCCTCAGTCTTACAATATTACTGTTCACTAATTTTTAAGTTTCCTTCTTTTAGTTTTGTCAGTTTTCTGAACTATATCATTAAGAACAATTTTTAAAATGAAAATGTAATATTCATTTTTTTAAGCCTCGATATTTTATTGAGAAGTGCTTTTACACCAGAGATAGTTTCCTAGGTATGACATCTGCAAAATAGAATCTTTTTGTACAAAACAATGTGGACTTTTCCCTCACATGAAGTGGTTTTGTCATATTAAAGGTAATTTGCAGCAAACCTAAATGTAGTCTGTGTTGTGTTTTGTGTGTCAGTGTGGACCAGATACCTTCCCAACTCCATATACCTTCCCAATTTTTCCAATCTGCTACAATAACAAGGAGGTGAGGGGTGGGAGCCACAGGAAGGATGATGTTCTGGGTGCTTTTCTTTCCCATATTACTTCAGAAGATGCTAAGCTTGGCATAGAAATTCAGTTGGAATTTTGCCTTTACACTCACTGTATTTCACCACAGGTGTTACATGTGTCAGACAGATACAACTTGAAGGGGTAAAGGGAATCTCTTCTTCAACTGGTAGGAAGATCATAGGAAGAGTGTAGAACTTAGTACATCCATAGAAAAGTATAAGGTGCACAAAGAAGTTCCATGTCTGACCCTATATTTTCAATGGAAAGGTCTAGTATGAGTTTGTTGTTGTTTCTTAAATTAATTTAGTAATCTATTCTATCAGTCAACAAAAATAAATAAATCTCAATCCTTACTACTGGGATGCTTAAACTTTATGGAAAGAGGAGAGAACAAATGTATAAAAAACAGTTCAACATGAAATATGAAAGGGATTTTAAAGAATACAGGTTGCTTGTTGGTGGGAAGTATATTATGAGATCATGAGCTGGGATTGGTGCGCAGGGTGAGATGGGTTGCTCACAAGCAAGTTCTGAACATGCCGCCTGGACCCAGAAGCAGAAAGTGAGACTGGATGGTTACTGATGTACGATGTCAGGAAAGTCTGGACCACTACCCTTTCGTTTGAGCTTCTGCGAGAAGGAGAGAATTCAAACAGAAGCCTCTTGGAACTCCGTGAACCTCACTCAGCCTCTTCTTCAGAATGTCCATCTCTAATCAGTCTTCAAGGGTCTCCCTATTGAGCCTGACTTTCCGTGGCATTGCACTCAGCAAAAACACCATATTTTTATCACATCTTAGAAAAACATTCATAAAGAAGATTTCCAGAACATGTTCAACATGAAGGAGAGTATTTTGAGGGTATTAGTAGAAGTATGTTTTTACTGTAACAATTTTTTAAACATCCACTGTATGTATCAGTCATATTTCATTAGCTCAAGCACAGTATGTAATTTTCTACTTTCATCATTAAGAAAGTCGGTGAAGGTCAAGAAAAGAGAAGGAAAATAATAAGGTAAAGAAAGTTCTCTGTGCTCTTTTATAGTGTCTGCCCCAAACTACCTGTTGAACAAGTCAATTTTCCCATTGCCCACCTCGGCTTTTACCTTCTGGGTTCATCTCTGTTCTCTTCTCTGAGCCTTTTGTTCAGAAAAGCAAAACCATTAGCATCACTACAACTTAATTTTATTCTGCTTACTCTGGTCCCAACAGACCCTGGCCACTCCCAGACCCACAGAAAATTCTTATGATTTTCCCCTCCACTTCCAAAGCGGGAAAGAACTAAAAACCACAGATAACAGAGGAGTGTTTCCTTTCAGGCCGGGAGCCCCTGAGCAAAAGGGACAGCAGGGCCTCGTCCTTCACGCCAGCTCTTGGCCTGTAGCAGCAGGGATCCCGCGGTGGTTTGAGGCTGAGGGCTGACTTCTGTCTTCAACTTGGAATCTTAAAACACTTTCTCACTGCCCAGAGCCCCAATTTCCTCTACCACACATGAATGCAGCTGAGTCAGGATAATGATGAAAGGGCTAATTTTGTTTTTGTTTCCAGTCCTGATTTCTTCTCAAGCCCTCAGGCCCCCTCCTGGACTCTTCTGGGCACTTCATCTGCTTAGGCCTACTGCTTCTTTTCTGCCCAGCCACCCGAAGGGTCATCTCTTCTCTGTCATTCCCACCGAGGCCCACAGAGGTCTGAGCTGCAGGAGGTGAGACCTTGCAGGAGACAAGCAAGAGAGCTGTGCAAATTTGCACAAATGTCTGCATTTCCCTTGAAGGCAGAAGGGGTAGGAGGATCAGGGACCAGTGGATAAGTTGCCACAGCATGCTGGATACACCGTGGCTTCTTGCCCACTTGGAAAACAAGCACAAGAATTACTACTCCCGTGGGAGAGGGAAGAGTTAATGAATCAGTCTATGGCATGATGCCAATGCCCTGTATCAGCTCTCTGTGGTATTTCATCTCCTCCTGGGCTTGCTCTCTGACAATTTCTTCATGTCCCTCTGCACGTGCCTCCAGCTAAACCCCAAGCAAGGCTTAGTAGGAGAGTCAGGTAACAGCTGTGCTTTCTTGCTGTGATCACCTTCTGAGATGTGACTCTGGCCTTTGTTATCTAACCTTTTAGAAGCAGAGATGGGGAGAGAGGTGCAAATACTCATGGATTTGTGGAGACTGCCAGGCCCAAGATATCTGATACCCACAAGTCTCCAATTCTTCTTCGAGAGGAATCTCTCATCTCCTCTCCACAATCTGATCCTTGTCTTGTCTACCAAAAATGAATGTTATCTTGCCTAGTCTTTTCACCAAGTCCATTAACAAGCAGATGGATTTAAAAATCTACCTCCCCCATCCCCCAGCACCGCCATCCTCCAGTCACACATCACTTAAGCCCAAGTCTGGCAGATTACATTATTCTTGTGAAGAAAAGAGCTAAAATGGGAGTGAGAGAAACTAACAAAAGAAGCGAAAATTCCTAGGGAAGCTCAAAACTAGCCAAATCCAAGAAGGGAAATGAGGCAGAGTCCTTCACAAATGCTTCATAGATAAACTGATTTGTTACTCCTTCCTTCCTTCCTTCCCAGACAGAAGGCTCCAGTCCCTCCTTTCTGCATAGACAAGTCTCTAATAATTTCATAGCATTTAAGTGTAGCATTTGATAGGATGAACAGAGAGTGAAGGAAAGTAGGACAAGGCCAGCCGCGTGCTGTGCATGGTTGTCTCCCAAGTTTCATACAATTTGAATTTACTGAGTGTGTACTGTGTGCGGGGCTCTCATTTCTGTATAGGGCTTTGTTCATGTATTATTCACAGCAAGTTGATGAGAAGAATACTCTACTGACTTCCACCGTAGAAAAGGAGATACAGAGCTCGGCAGGTGGCAAAGCTTCTCTGGACTCTATTAAAAAGAAAAACAGCCAGGCGTGGTGGCTCACTTCTGTCATCCCAGCACTCGGGAGGCAGAGGCAGGACTGCTGTGAGTTCGAGGCTCACCTGGGCTGCATCGTGAGCTCAGGGTCAGCCTGAACTACAAAGCAAGACCCTGTCTTAAAAAACAAAACAAAACAACCGGGCGTGGTGGCTTACGCCTGTAATCCCAGTACTCGGGAGGCAGAGACAGGAGGATTGCTGAGTTCGAGGCTTGCCTGGGCCACATAGTGAGCTCAGGGCCAGCCTGAACTACAAAGCGAGACCCTGTCTCAAAAAAAAAAAAAAAAAAAAATAGCTTCCCCACAGTCAAACAGTGCAACATCTAGGATCCACATCCAGACCAACATGTCTGTCCAGCTCTCTGCTCAGTGTGACCTTGAATGATTCACTTTCCTACTTCCCAACTCTGAGTCCTATTTTCTTCTCTACAGCATGAAGTGAGCAAAATATCCTCTCTTCTACTCCCTTCTTATTATCCTTTCAACTCTTTCTTCACTACAAATGAAGAAAATTAAAAAAAGCTTAAGTTTCAATTCTCAGAAAACTTAATGAGATTCCACTTTCAGACATATGTGTAAGAATTTGTTGTGGGCCTGACATTTAGTTCAGTGGTTCCACTGCCTGCCTGGCAAGTGCAAAGTCCCTGGTTTGATTCCTGGTAACCACATACAGCAATACCAGGATTGGTGGGACACACCCATCAGCAATCAGTACCACATACCACAGTGCTGGGCGTGGTGGCTCACGCTTGTAATCCCAGCACTCTGGAGGCAGAGGCAGGAGGATTGCTGAGTTTGAGGCTTGCTTGGGCTACATAGTGCGCTCAGGGCCAGCCTCAACTACAAAGTGAGACGCTAGCTCAAAAAAAAAAAAAAAATTGCTGTGTCTCTAGGCTGGGCACAAAAATCAGAACATTGTCTGTGAGTTGTTACACTTATCCCACCCATCCACTCCCTAGATGCCCCTGCTCTTTGGTACAATCCAAAACTGTCTAATGTAAAAAGAGAAAAAGCCTTTTTCTTTCCTCCTTTCCTCCCTCCCTCCCTCCCTCCCTCCCTCCCTCCCTCCCTCC
>PVIC010018576.1:0-31431 GCA_004025085.1 Thryonomys swinderianus
AGGAGGATTGCTGAGTTCGAGGCTTGCCTGGGCTACATAGTGAGCTCAGGGCCAGCCTGAACTACAAAGCGAGACCCTGTCTCAAAAAAAAAAAAAAAAAACTTGGCTTTTCAAAAAGCCTTCAAATAAATGAAAAGCATCCTTGTGGCCTTGAAGGTATGGTTTGATTGTTAAACCTTGTTTCTCCCCACCACTTGTGCCAAGGAGGAGACCGAGAGTGTTTCCTGTACAAGAGCTGGAGAAACAGGGTCTCAGTCTGCAGCCCGCTGGGCGGCTCCCCCTGTGCTGGGCTGAGACCTGGAAACTCTGCACACACAGCGCAGAAGGAACTTCTGCTCAGCAAGACGGCCGTATGCAATTCAGGAGCAGACGCTTCCTGCCGGTCCCTGAGTGGATGAGCAGAGTGCTTGACACGCAGGTCAGAGGGCCGGCAGCCCGGCTTGCGGACACTGGCAGTCTAGGCTGCCTGGGCGAACGGCAGCGTCAGCTTCCTCACTAGTAAAACGGGCACTAATTCCATACTCAGTGCCAGTCGCACAGTAGGTGCTCTGTAAATTTTGGCTTCTGAATGTTAGGAAAGAAAAACCTGCTGGCTATAGAATTCAGGTGGTCTGGGAGCATGGTTGTAGAATGAGATACGAAAAAGAAGGCAAATTATTTCTCATCCTGATGTAGTTTTGTTTTATGAGAAGTTTCACACATGCACTTTCAGTTTGGTTTATTTGTTTATGTTTTAGTTTTGTTTTTTTTTTTTGAGACAGGGTCTCGCTTTGTAGTTCAGCCTGACCCTGAGCTCACTATGTAGCCCAAGGAAGCCTCAAACCCATAGCAATCCTCCTGCCTCTGCCTCCTGAGCACTGGGATGACAGGCGCAAGCCGCCACACCAGGCTTCACTTTCAGTTGTAATAAAGAGAAGAAAGATAAATACTCCGACTCCCTCCCTGTGGATCCAGCTCAGCTCAGCTCCGCTCCGCTGTGTCCCTCATTTTGAAAGGGGACCTGAGAGGTGAGTCCATGCCGGGAGCGGAGGGAAACAGACGCGGGCCGCCTGAGGCGGGGGCAGGGCGCGCTTACAACGTCTCTGTCAGTGCTGGCTGCCAATGGCCAGTGCTGCGGGTTTCCCAGGACACCTGCCTCCCTTCTCTTCCCTTCCTTCACCCCAAAGGTGGCCGCTAAAAAGCCCACGAAGCTCAGTAACCTTAGAAGGCATCCACCAAGAGGGCTAAAAAATCAATGGCCATTCAGAGTTGGACTCTGCTCACTGGTGACACATGCTGCCCGCCTGCTGGAGACGTCAGAAGTCAAAGCGCTGTCTAGCAAAGGAAAGCTGAGCGGGCAGAGCCTCTCACGCCCTCTAATGCCGGATGCTTGATGGTACAGAGGGAAATACTAAAATTCATTTGTTTTTACAGCACCTGTCCTGTGGGATGACTTCAAAGCATGCAATGGACAAATGCCACAAGGCTTCTTCAGAAATGCACAGTGGACCCAATAAATACATAAATAACTTGACATTTCTTTGACATTTATTGGCTCCCCAGAGGCTTATGGTATACAAAAGACAGGCCATTTGAATTTTAAACAGTAATTCTCCCGGTGCTGTTTGGGGGACTGCTTAAAAGTAGTTTGATCTACCCCTCCAAATGCAAGGAAAATAGAAGAAACGGGTATTAAGACATGGATGGTGGCGGGTGCTTGAGGGTAGGCGGGGTGTCTGTGAGACAGAAGAGCAGAACCACTGAAGGAATCCTTCCTTCCTTCAGGAGTCTAATAAGAAGGCTCTGCTGAGCCAGAGGTTTAATGGCATCCAGTTTGTTTGGGGTGAATTTAACACACTGCACTGGGCAGTCCATAAAATCCCTCCTTTGACAGGGGTGATGATTGCGCTACGGGTTTCTCATGGTGCTTCGGGGCACAGAGTCATGTAAAGTTTTTCCCTCGCAACCACCTGCACCTGGGTTTACAGGAAGCCCCAAAGGAGAAGCCCTGCGCTGAGGACAGATAGGCTTCCTTTAGACATCTTGCATCAATATGCTACGGCCGGTGGAGGAAGCTGTATCTCATCTTCAAATGGCTGCGCTTTCTACTGCAGCTCTTAAAAAACACTGTTTGTAATTGTAACCAGATTGTCCCCCTGCCAAACACACCGTAGAACCTGGAAATAAAGGTAATGTTCTTCTATAAAACAACAGTTTCATAAAATGATCAGAGCCTGGCCCAGTGTCCTAAATGCTTGCCTACCCCTTAAAGTGTTGAATTAGATTAAAGTGCCGTGGGGACATAACTGATGTAATGTTTCAAAATCATAAATGCAGGAGGAGGGATTTTAAAGCTGGATAATGGAGAGAATGGAATAACGCAATAAAAGCTGGCTCAAATGCTGAGTCTGTGATACCTGATTTATTGTTTTAATATAATGCTGTAAAGGCCATGCTTGAATATATAGCAGTATTTTATTTATCTAATAGTCACGATCCTAAAATGGGTGTTTAACAATGGCTTTAGACTAGGACTGGTGGCTCACATAAATGAAGTTTGTTGCAGAGTTCTCCCCCAAAAAGGCGACAGAGCAGAGGTGGGGAGGGGCCAGGGGTGGGGTTTGAGGGTTCCTGAACACCTCCATAAATCTCATTTCTCACCTCTCCGGAGTAGCTCTGCAGCTGGTGGAATCACCACCGCCCCGTACAGCTCAGTAAGTTGGCCACAAGCTGAAGGCTGGGTGAATAATCTCAGCCCACAGGACTCATCTGCACCGCAGCTCGGGGCCCTGCCGCAGCTGGTGGGGGCACAGAGGCAGAGGAAGAGAGCTGCTGGCGTGCGCCCTGTCTCTGAGAGGGTCTTCTCTGTCCTCTCGGGAGGTGCCAGAGACAATGCCTCGAATCAAGAGCCACAGCTCTCCTCCGTGCTTAGCAGCTTTTCAAGTGATCCTGTATGGGGGAGGGGGGATTAGACCTAGTGCATTCATTAGCTGACATCCTTATTTCTTCAAAGAACCGAACCCCACCACCCAAGAGCTATCTGTGTCACTTCCGGGTCAACCTGTCCTGTATATGTCCCTTCTCGTGTCCTCAGCAGCATGACACAGTGGCTAAGAGAAGCTCTGGGTTCCAACCTGTTCTGCTCCTGACCATCTTCAGGACTTCCTGCTGATTACCGGAAGTTCTTTAGGCTTTAGCTTCTTCATCCTTACAACAGGGTTAAGAATAGCACTCACCTCTTAGTGGATTAAATAACACACTATGTAAAGTCAATAATGTTGGAGTGGTTTATGGGTTACAGTCAAAACCCAATACTTTGAGCTGGAGATTTAGCTCAGTGGTTCCAGCACCTGCCTAGCAAGTGCAAGATCCCTGGTTCGATCCCCAGTAATCACATACAACAGTACCTGACATGGTGACTCACGCCTACCAGCAATCAGTACCACATACCACAATGCTGGATGTGGTGGCTCACGCCTGTAATCCCAGTACTCGGGAGGGAGAGGCAGGAGGATTGCTGAGTTCAAGGCTTACGTGGGCTACATAGTGAGCTCAGGGCCAGCCTGAACTACAAAGCGAGGCCCTATCTCAAAAAAAAAAAAACTTAAAAAATTAAAAAATTTAAAAACTCAATACTCCCATTCAAATGTATTCAGCAGGGGAAGTTTTGGTTTTGCAGCTGGTAGGTAGAGGTCTGAAGCGTGGTTCACAATATGTCAGCCTCCAGTAACAAAACACCCTCCATTGTAGCTCAGATACAGTCTAATTCCAAATATTGGAAGATGCTGTTTCAGAAATTAGATTTGACATCTAATCTTCCCCTTTCCCCAAGGCAAGATTCATTCCATAGAGAAAACAATTCTTTCAGATGGTGCTGTTGGGCACAGCCCCTGTAAGGCATCCCAGACCCAACGTTCCAACCACAGCGTGAGCTACTACTGGAGAGCAATCAGACCCCAATCACCTGAATGAGGGTACAGAGGGTAGATTAGGAAAGACAAGACAAGGTTTTAATGCATAAACAGGGGACCTAAGATGGTCAGAGCTCTTGTCTGGCTAAGGCGCCACCTCCTGGAGCTCCCTCTGTTTACTGACCATGCAGCTTCTAGAAGGAGTGAGGGGCAGAGCAGGGAGTGGTGAGAAGGGGGGCACTGATGGGCGCCGGGGTTCTAGCAACAAAGGAACAAGATCTTCTAGTAGGAACAGATCATTGATTAATGCAAAATTTGTTTCTTCCTACAGATGAACCTATAGATAACCTTCCTATAGAAAACCTCTAGATGTTTTCTGTATGAGTCACGTTGCTCTTAGCTGACTACTGTCCTGCCATCCGAGACATCACAGCATCACAGATTACTGAGACCTCCACGGTAACCAGTGGTGTGGGGAGGTGTCCCTTTCCCACACACCTACTGCTGGCTCTTCAGGCAGCCATGGTGGGCTCATAGTCAGACTCAGACTTTTAATATGAAAAGTCAGTCTACGAATTTGTAGCTCCCTCAACGTGGTCTCCATCACACCATGAAACATATTCTCAGCCCTTTGATCTGCCTCCCAGCTTCCTCCTCCTTCACCTTTCCCCACAATGGGGAGACAGAACTGCAGAAAGAGCACATCTGTCCACACCTTGAGAACAGATGACGTCACAAGCCAAGGGACCCGTGCGCTGGAAGACACCAAGGGTAATGACACAGCTCATCACCCAGACCTTCTAGAAGGAACCGATCCTACCGACATCTTCAGTTTAGTTCAGGGAGACTGACCATAGGATTCTGGCCTCCAGCACTTTAAGAGAATAAAACTGTATTAACTCACCAAGTTTGTGGTGTTACATGATTTTAACCACAGAAAACTGATACTGACCAGAACACAGTTGTTTTGGCCACAGGGGTTTTCAACTTTGCTCCTAAGATGTGCTTATGGTTCTTAACCAGATAGTCAAAAGTTAAACTTGGATAATAATAAAGTTATAGTGGGAAAATTAATAGCTATCAGTTTTTTAAAACATATTACCACTAAGCTTTTCCATGTATAATTTCATTCAATTTAATCCTCACAACAATTCTATCTATATGTAAGCAAACAGGTACATAAGGTTAGGTATCTGTCTAGTCATAAAGCTAATGAACAAGCTCAATTCAGGTGCAAACTCATTTTGAGTCCAAAAATAATTACATTAAGTTCAATGCATAAACATATATCAAATTTTATTTTAGTCCTGGTGCTTTTACTTATACTTTTAGGGTCTCCTGTCACATCTTACAGCTTGTGCTATCAGACAACCACAAAAATAAATTAGAAGAACTCACTTTAGCAGCAGAACTCATAATTTCCATTATCTAAAAAGAAATTCCTGCTTTTGAACTTGTTGTGTTGTTTTATGGAACACACTATTTACTTATATCAGTACTTTCAAGCGTAGGAAATGTGAAACAAATACGGTATGCCTGGAGAGGATACCTCTGCCCAGTTTTAGTAGGCTATAGTGGCACAAGCCACTTGCCCCTCCATAATCTGGCTGAGTAACGCTGCACATCACAGAGCTTGGCTGAGTTTTCTCCCAGCCAAGGTCAACAGGCTTCAACTAAATTCTTCCCGTCTGAATTAACCATTCACTCTCTTCAGAAAAGATACACTTGTGGCCTCATTCTACAGTCCCGCATGCTTCACACTTGTTAACAGTAAGTATCCCAAGGCCTGCCCACCTTTAACCCTGCCCACACTTGTAATGAATAAACACTGGATATCCTTGGAGTTCTTTGTCTTTGCTGACCAGAGTAGCTTAGATCAGCCCAAGGCTCAGTCTCTATCAACTTTCTGTCTGTGTGTTTTTCTATTTCCCACTTTTCTATCTCGCAGACATCATACTGGCTTGCAGGAGAATAGGACCACTGCAGGGGTCTCTCATAACATTCCTGTTTCCTTTCTCTTTCCCTATAGTGCCTTTTAAGACTGTCTTTTATATATTTGTCTTTTGTTATCATCAGGTGCTAGGCCATGATGACTATCCTGAGAACAATGATTGTTATTTTTGTATTGTACAAATAGAAGAACTATGTCAGATAATTTAAATAATTTGCCTCAGTATCACTCAGTGTATGAGCTGTAGATCTAGGGCTGGAACCAACAGAATCTGATCTGGAATCTACACTGTTCTGAACTCTGCATTGTTCTATACTGCTCTGCACTCTACCAGAGAACACCTGTCCCTTCTCAAAAAGTGTCATCCAAAACATTCTGCCTCAGGCTCAACCCATTATGACTCACTTGTCAATGCATGACTAGCTTCCCAGAGAAATGTGGAGACCAAGAGCAAAGTGAGCATTTGGTTAATTTCTGGTGCTGGTCTACAAAGAAAGAATATAGTAGCTTCTAGATGAGTCACTTTGGGCTACAGAATTCTAAATTTAAATGAACCCAAGGGTTTGCATGCAACCTCAGCTCCACTGTTCAGATCTGTGCCCTAGAGTCACAGAGAACTCAAGTGTCAACCTTCCATCCAAGAAGCCTTTCACACCTCTCTAAGTTCTGGTTTGTTTCTAAACTAGATGTTTCCTTATCTTCAGCCACCCTTGATGCGACAAGGTTTGTTTTAGGAACTGGTTAAAAAAAAAAAAAAGAGAGAGAGAGAAAAAGCAGATCAGTCTGACTGCTGGCCAGTGCAGTAGCGCACACTAGGATCACTAGAATGCTTGTGTGGCCACCAAATTAGTAGTTATTTGACAGTCTCTGAGAAAGTATTTGGTAAAACTGTATTGCACCCTTCAATTATTTATAAGGTTATTGTAATAAAACAATAATTTTTCTTTTTTTTTTTTTGCTTTTTGAGACAGGGTCTCGCTTTGTAGTTCAGGCTGGCCCTGAGCTCACTATGGTGCCCAGGCAAGCCACCGCGAACTCAGCAATCCTCCTGTCTCTGCCTCCCAAGTGCTGGGATTACAGGCATGAGCCACCATGTCCAGCATTGTGGTATGCGGTGTTGATTGGTGGTGGGCGTGTCTCCACGCCCAGCATTATATGTGGTTACCGGGGATCGAACTCAGGACCTTGCGTTTGCGAGGCAGGCGCCAGAACCACTGAGCTAACCCTCCGGCCCATAAAACAATAATTTTTATTATTCTATTGTATCAGTACAGCTTTAGGGTGCTTATTTAAGGTGCAGTAAACAATCTAAAAAGAATTAAGTTGAAACTAAGGATTGCAAGGTGATGGAGTAAGTGTTACAGTGGTTCTTAAAATACCTTGAATATTAACATACCTAAAACTGAAGTATTTAACTGTATGAAAACTTTCAAATTAAACTGGCTGATTTCCAAGCATGACCTTCAGTAAGTACGCTGGAGTGTACAGTAGGACACACAGACAGAAAAGTGAGAAATCCACATATTGTTCAAGCCATTCCACCTCTCACTTGCCCACTAGATACATACCAATCCACTGACTGCTCAGAAAGCGGGAAATGTGTTTTTGCTTTGGACTCATACAAACATCAGAAACATTTGCACAGGTAACTCCACTAATAAAAATGATTTTAAAAGAAAGCCTTTCATGAAGATACAACAAGGATGAAACTGGTGGTGATAATAACAGCTAACATTTAGAGACAGTGCTCTGTATAAGGCACTATGTTGAGTGTTCCACACAAATGACCTCTTTAAATCTTAACATCACTTCTTTGGAGGAAAACTGCAAAGGTTCCTAATTTACTTATATAGATGGGCTTAGGATGGGCAAAACAACTGTACCAAAGATGTCTGTGTCCTAATCAATGGAACCTGTTCACATTTTGTCTTACACAGCAAAAATAATCTCTTAAGAATTCTGAAGAGAGAAAGGAGAGACGGAGGTTGGAGTCAAAACCAGAGAATTTTGAAGATGTAACACTGCCAGCTCCAAAGATGGGTGAAGGACCATGAGCCATGTCATGAGCAAGTAACATCTAGAAGCTGGGAAAGTCAGGGTCAGATTCTCCCAGTAGAATCTCCACAAAGAGTGCTCCTCAGTGAACACCTTGACTCTAGCCCACGAGGACCTGGTCCAGAGTTCTGACCTCCAGAAGTGTAAGACAATAAGTATGTGTTATTTTGAAGCACAGACTGTATGTAACATGTTTCACCTGTAATGGAAAACTAATACAGTCGTTTTGCAGTAATAAACAATGGAGGCTGGATTTTAACTCCAGTGGGTCTGATTTCACATTTTACCCATTTGTTCACCTGCTGCTACAGACTGAACTTTGCTTCTTAACCCCCAAAATTAACCATTGATGTTCTAATCCCTAAAATTTATAAGTGTGATCTTATTTGGAAACAGGGGCTTAGCAGACGGTCAAGTAAAGAGGAAATGATTAGTTAAAATAGGTCCTGATATAATGGAATTGGGGTCCTTATGAAAGGGGGAATTTAGAACCAGACACACACAGAGAGAAAGCAATGGGAACACAAGGTCCATAAAGATGACCATAAAACAACCTAGAAATCCCTGAGGCTTCCAGAAGTTTGAAAAGAGATGAGGAACTGATCCCCGGTGTTTGGAGGGACCATGGTCCTGCCAACACTTTGATTTCACACGTCTGGCCTCCAGAATTGAGACAGTAAAGTTAAGCCACCCTATTTGTGGCAATTTGTCACCGAAGCCTTAGGAAAGTTATACATTCCCCAGCCTGGGAAGCAGCTTCCTAGGACCCGAGTCTGCACTCTTGTGTAAACATGCCCCATACTGATCATTAAGATATCTTCGCCTGTTGGAGCTACTATAACTACTGGAGCTACTAGAGACTGGGTAACTTGTAAATAGGAAATGGCCCTTCCTATTAAAACCACCAAACAGAGATTAGCCTTCACCACAAATTTTGGAGGCAATACCATCATTCACACCATAGCAGGAGGGTACTAGTAACAAATCAGTAACACTACCACCTTACACTCCACATAAGCTTTAATTTTATAGGACGTTGTACATACATATTAGCTTATCTGACTTATTGGAGTGTGTGCATAGTGTCTGCACAAGAGGCCTTAGACTCTACCTAAATTCTGCACCTTTGAATGACTGAAGGGAGTCAACCAATTTCTCTGCACCTCACTTTCTACATTCTGAGTAATGGGAATAAGAAGGATACTATTTACCTCATCAAGTCTCTGAAATGGTTAAATCACAAAGCAAGAGAAGTTGTTGCTTGCTTTATAAGCTCCAAAAGATTCTACTTTAGAGATAGAAACGCTGGAATGCAGAGAAGTGAAATGACCTACCAAAGGATTATGGGTCCCAGGCCAAACTGGGATTCTAATGGTAATCTTTTAAATCCTACGGCTGAACCACTGTGCTATATATACCATTTCTCTATTACCCTTCTTTTTCATGATTCTTTAGTATTCTGGATTTAAGTCAACATAACCAATTATAAACTTCATTTCTATTTTCATGCCCACTCCAATCAGCCAATAAAGATTATGGTTTCCATAAACTACGAAGTCTTGTTCAAGTTCTTTTATGAGAAACTTCATCTCAAGAAGTAACTTGCTTTATTGTCCAACAGCAAAGCAGTGCTGTCAAGATGGTGCCTTCCCTAAATAAAACACCAAGGACACAAAGAGGCAGGAGACACAGCAGCCCCACACTGGCCTCCCTGCATGTTTGGTTCCTGGATCTATCACCTGTGCCTCGTGAGGCGGACTGTACAGATCTCTGGGGTCTTTCCGTGTTTCCAAATAAATGTAGCACCCTTGGACGCCAGAGCGCTTTTCAGACCTCACCTCCATCTGATTATATAGAGATATTTTGTATTTATCCCATCATCTCGGAAAGTGGTTCTCCTTAAAAGCGCAGTATGGAGAATGAAAAACGCAAGATTTAATGACCATGTTTCAGCAGCTCGAGGCTTAAAGACACGTGGCTTTTTCAGCACTTTTGCAAGTTTTAATCTGGAAAGGGATCAAAAGATAAAGCAACTTTTGTTATTGTTGGGTTTTTTAAGGCCACAAGCAATCTGTCAGAGGTAAACTACCGACAGGGAGAAAGGAAAGGGTGGACAGTTGGAGACTATTTAAACAGACAATGTCCCAGCCCAATAAAATACAATTAACTGAATTTCATCAAGACTTCTATAAAAAATACACAAAGAATCAATATTAGGCATAAAATGCAAAAGTAGGTTGTTATCTCTAAACCAGAGAAAAACATTTCATTAGGCCACAGGACTTTATACTCCCATTGGGAAAATTGCTTTTCCCTTGCAGCCCTCCTTTGCGTGCTACAGAAACTCAATTGGAAAGTCAATCATCAAAATCACTTGGCAAATGTCATGAGGTGCTGCTGTTTTCTACATACACTTGTTTCTTGATGGGAAATTCAGGTCCTAGGAACCCTGGCACCTTTCCTTCGTGTCACCTCACCCTTCTCCATCTTTCTGCCATTTTAACTCTTGTGTGGTTTCCCTTCCTGGTGTTTTGTTTTGTTTTGTTTTTTGAGACAGGGTCTCGCTTTGTAGTTCGGGCTGGCCCTGAGCTCACTATGTAGCCCAGGCAAGCCTTGAACTCAGCAATCCTCCTGCCTCTGCTTGCCGAGTGCTGGGATGACAGGCATGAGCCACCACGCCCGGCACTGTGGTATGTGGTATTGATTGTTGGTGGGCGTGAGTCTCCACGCCCCCTTTCTGGTTGTTTTTTGTTGCTGTCGTTGGAAACAGAAGCCCTGTTATAGCTTCCCCTGTAACATTTCAATGATCTCTGCCAGTCACTGCACCCCCAAGAGTATCGTAGCCCCGGTTATCAACAAGGATCACTCAGTTCACTGCTCGCTGCAGCAAGGACGGGCTTTTCCAGGCTGCCGGCGTGAGATGCAAGCTTCTCACGCCCCTCCCTTGCGAACGCCTGTCGCTTAGTGGATCCTCTGCCAGTAACAATGCTGCTCTGGTTCGTGATTCTGCCGACCGCAGACTGACCAGGCGCCCCCTCTCCTTCCACCTCTCACTCAAACGCAAAGGGAGCAGATACAAACAGCAGCGCGAAGACTCCAGGAACAGAATCTGAAAGTTAGTCTCCTACAGTCAAAGATGGAGCTTTAAAAGCTACCTAAAGGCCTCAAGTCATAAACTATTGAACTGGGAAAGGGGCGTAAGAGTCTACTACGGCCAGGTCCCAATAACTGCACTTTATAAATAGTACCCACATGAAGTAGCAATTCACAAGGTACTTCCTACATGCACTTGATAGGTATTTCATCATTCTACCTCTAAATTCTCTGACCGGCTATGTAAACTGAGACAGATTGCTTCCTTCTGTAAGCAAAGGTTGTGAAATTCCCATGCGATACATTTCAACTTGCTCCACCAACCATCAAGTGTTTTCGAGTGGGAAGCAATGTTTTGCCAAAGCTGACACTGTGATTTGTGCTATCAGTTGACATGTGTATGTTCATTTATTTAACTAACCAAATTACCCAGACTCTCTGCATATTTCTAGTTTACATTGTCTTGGCCATGTGGATGTGTCCTAAAAAGGACAGATGGCGACAGCAGGAGATAGCTGTCGTGGGACCTGGCCCCCCATGAACACGCCTGGCACTGAGCCTCTAATAATCCTTAAAGTTGGAAAAAGCTTCACTGGCGGTCTTGGGTCCAAACTTTTAAGTTTTGTTTTAACTACTCAACTACTTTCAAAAGAATTTTCCATAATCTATAGAATAAGTATCCTGATCGTAAAATTATTTGTAAAAAATAGAGCTTATTTCTAAGAAAAGAGCTTACTTTGTACTTCAGTAATAAGTTTATATTCCAGGAGCGCAGACACTCCACAAACATCTTGCTCGACATTTCAACAGCTCCCTTTCCAAGAAAACACAATGATTTAAATATTGCATACGTGCAGTGTCAAAAACAGGGTTGTAGCTAATATGAGTGAGAGCAGATAAAGAAGAAAAACAGTAATTAGTAGGATCATAGCTGTATACCTTGCTAAGAAACATTCTCTGTGCTTTGAAGGATGAGGTATTAGCAAGGCAAAAGGGGAGACCAGGCAAGTAAAGATGGCGGGAGCCAAAAACAGGACTTTGAGCCCTTACCCTAAACCTCTTTAAATCACATGCGGTATAAGGAATGAGAGTAAGAATTACTGTAAGAACGCTAGTATGAAACTTTCGATACATGATAGCAATAACAATTCTCTACTAGTTATGTATCTCTTTCTCTGTTCTATATGTACACACACATCTTATACTTTAGAACACTTTAATAGCAAATTCGTATCCATAAAACTTTTTGAGTTCCAACCTCTTTCAGAGAATAAATCTTTCTTTCCATGCTAAGCAAGCCAGCAAGGGGACGTATCTGTGGTCATGCTGCCATCTAGTGAACATCTCTTAAAACTCAGGTTCTTCTGTTTTCAAATCTATTTTTCTTTAGGGAACTAATTTTTGGAAGACCCTCATAGATCTTTTTGACCATGGATAAAAGTATTTCCCTGACTCTTTAGTAAAAATATGTTTTCAAATGTGTCAGTCACACTCAGTGAGCCAGAACGGAATTTCTGCTTTTCTGCTTTTGTCTAAAAATAAGATGATTCTCAACAGAGATGTGCTCTCTCAGAAAGAGACGCCTTCAAGCCAGCCCCTTCTGCAGCCCTGTGCTGAGAAACTAGACCTTTAGGACAAAGTAGATAGTTCTTCTCATTATTTTAGTGTGTTGTATGTGTCTGCACATGTTTGTGATTGTCCTTAAAGCATAATGGACACCACCATATAACAAACATGGTACCATGTTTGAAAAAAAGGACGTTTTACTTTATCCCTTTTGTACATATCAGTGCAGTAGCAAAAGTCCACTGAGTAAGATACAGGAAGAAAAGGAAAAAGCAGAGTCTGGCTCCTTTCTTGGCAGAAGGACCTGAAGGGTCATTTCTTATCTCTAAACCACAGTTTCTTCTTATGGATTCTGCTAAATCAAGAGTGGAATTAGATGATGTTAGATTAGCTGTCTTGCCTCAAAAACATGTTGAGATGGGCCAGAGATTTAGCTCAGTGGTTCCGGTGCCTGCCTCGCAAGCACAAGGTCCTGAGTTCGATCCCACTAACCACATACAATGCTGGGCGTGGTGGCTGACGCCTGTAATCCCAGCCCTTGGGAGGCAGAGACAGGAGGATTGCTGAGTTCGAGACTTGCCTGGGCTACATAGTGAGCTCAGGGCCAGCCTGAACTACAAAGCGAGACCATGTCTCAAAAGAAATAAAAAAAAAAAAAACATGTTGAGATGCTCCATGTGTGCATTAAATTGCCCTGCGAATTTATCTCCTATGCCAAGATGACAATATCCAAAGCAGTTGTGATTGTTTCCCAACTTCACCCCTCCAGAGCTCTCCTAGAAAGGAGAGGCACCTTCTACCCATTTGCTGGAAGATGATTTGTGAGGGACACAGCTGTTTCCAAAGTTGTCATTCACTGTATGACGTTGACCTTGGGTGCACATCAGAATTGTCTGGAGACCTCAAATATCCTCAAGTCTGGGGTGTTGCTGAACTTTGGGGGCCATCATAAAGCTCTCCAGGGGACTATAATTTTCAATAAAGCTTCAAGACCACAGGTCTAGCAAAAATAAAGCACAGAACCTTTGGGCAAGGAAATGAAACTTTCCACAAAGGGGCAGGAGAGGAATGCACTGTACCCAGCATCTCGTGCCTCCTTAAGATCCCTTTCTGGCTTCCTGAAGCTCTTCTACTCTCACTGGTAAATTCCAGACACTGTCACTTAGTTCCTTAATGTGTGTGTGTGTGTGCATGTGCACACGCGTGCGCATGCATGCTGCACTAATTCATTCTTTGCTGAAGGAAGAAAACTACAAGCTAAAAGGAATATTAGATTCTCCTTGTTCAAGGCTTTTCATGTACTATCCCTGTTTTAAAAGTAAAGGGAAGTTAGAGATCATCTATTCCAAGTCCTCAATTTGACAGGCAAAGATCAGTAATGAGATACAGGTTGTTTCATGCTCCGTATAAGCTGGACTGCTTGCTACCACTTTTAGATGCATCATATCAGTGACTCTTCATTCGAACCTTAAAAAGACTCATTTCAGATCTATACTGAGAATCTATGACAATGGTGACAAATTTATGCCACACTTTAGAATGTTCGTTGGTTTTCTTTCAATACAACAGCTCATAATATACAAGTTCGGGGGGGTTACTAAAAAACTCAGTATTCAGGTTTAATTTCAGTGTTGGCACTTTGCAATAAATAAGAGGGTTTGAGGCTGCAGGGTGGGCACTCATTTCTAAAAGGTTCACCACCACTGGTCTATGAGATTAAGTCACCATGGAAACCACAAACCTGAATTTGGACCTGACCATCAGCTTCTCTGTTCCATGCACAGTCCTATGCCCAGACCCTAAAAGATGGAACTGCTGGGCCGGAGATTTAGCCCAGTGGTTCCAGTGCCTGCCTCACAAGCGCAAGGCCCTGAGTTCGATCCCAGTAACCACATACACTGCTGGGCATGGTGACTCACGCCCACCAGCCATCAATACCACATACCACAGTGCCGGGCGTGGTGGCTCATACCAGTAATCCCAGCACTCGGGAGGCAGAGGCAGGAGGATTGCTGAGTTCCAGGCTTGCCTGGGCTCCATAGTGAGCTCAGGGCCAGCCTGAACTACAAAGGGAGACCCTGTCTCAAAAAAAAAAAAAAAAAAAAAAAGATGGAACTGCTTTCCATGCACACAGCAGACTATGTTCTCATAAACACGGTATTTATTGGAAACACTCCTAAGAATAAAAGCAGCCCACTGAACCCAAAGGACCCATGTTACCTGTTTCTCTGGGTAAAGTACCCAGCAGGAAAGACAAGGTTTTGGCTTTAATGTCATATAGAATTGGCCCTTTGCTGGTGCAAGGCTTTAATGTGACCCCCCAGAGACACCCCTATAAAAGCCCCATCACATCCCCTGCTGAAAGTAGAGGAGCTGGATACAATGACATAAAGGTGTCACATGTTGATCTAGGCCACTTCCTCCACCTCTTTACACCTTCTCCACCTGTTTGCGTATGATGTTACTGACTTTAGAGGGTGAACAGCACTTTATAGAGTTAAAATCACCTCACAGTTGTAAAGTAGTAGAAGCACATCTTGCAATCGAACCTTCTGGATTCCTGTTCTCCCCCTGCTAGAAGGGGCTGCCCCCCCTCTCGCCCAGATATTTCTCCTCCTTGGAGAATTAAGCAGGGCTATACAGAGAGAACCCCTTGATCCTCTTCACCTCCCTGTGTGAAGCTCAAGTCGGGTTTTCGTGCCTAGAAACTCTATCCCCACCCCAAGTGCTGCTGTCCAGCCCCAATCCTACCATCCAGACCCCCCGGCTGCACAGCACTGCCCCCTGCTCCAAACTGAAGGATTCCCCCCTTCCAGTGCTCCAGATCTATAGCCCCCCATAACTCCACCGAAAGACGTCCATCCCCGCAATGTACATAAAAACTAAAGCAATCAACATTACTAAATATAGGACTGTTAGGTTATGGCCCATAAACTCAGCTGAATGTTATATGTTTGCCAAAAAATGATAATTGTGAAAATCATATAAAAATATGTACAGATGAGGATGTGGTTCAGCGGTGTGAGCAAGACGTAGATTCTGTTCCAAGCAGTACAAATAAACATACATATGTATAGTTCATTTTATGAAAATGGAGACTATAGAATAATATTATGTATATACAGGAATTACAATGATATTAAAATGCATCTAAATCTAGAGCAAGATGTGAAAAGGAATTGAGAAAAAAACAGGAGTTTTCTTGGGATGTAAGGATTAGGAACTGACTGGTCTTATTTTTAAGTTTCTTTATCATTGTTATAATCACTCATGATAAAATTCAGTGTAATGGGCAAGAAGAGCATAACTTAGCTATTCAAATATCTATCTGAAGCACTTTATAGCGTTAAATCACCTCACAGTTGTAAAATAGTAGAAGCACAACTTGTAATCAAACCTCGTGGATTCTCACTTCTCCAAGGAAGTGGTTAAAATAAATATAACATTCAATTCTAAAAAATAATAGTCTTCGGTTAAATGCTATGAAACTATAATCCTATTATTAATTTAATATTTAGTGTATGTCAGACTTGAGCTAAGCACTTTCCACACTTTATTTCATTTAACCTGAACAACAAAACTTAAAGGATTAACTGGCCTACCTATTTGTACAGGTGAAGAGCCCACAGTCCGGTGAAGTTAAGCAACCCATGCAAGATCACACAGCTGACAAGAGTTAGAGCTGAGGGGTGTCTGTTTGGCTTCTAATACCTGAGGCGGAACCTTGATATATATTGTACAATTTGATTCAAACACAGTCAGCCACATAAAGAGTATCAGTAACATAAAAGTTGGTAGTTTTCGGTCTTGCTTAACAGTGCAAGCATGCCTAAATTACTTCATCTGGGCAATTTATATTAGTAGGCAAAGCTTAACCCAGATTACACTTTTCACTTGCCTGTCTCTAAAATGCATTTAATGGGTTCAGGTAAACTAAGCGATACTTATTAAAATGGACTTTTATTGCATCCTAAATAGCTGTGATGGCTTTGCTGTGAATTTTAAATTTGTACTGCCTTTATTTTTACTCTAGAAATACAATTTATATAACTCTTCCCTAATATGTCTTATCTGTTAGTATTTAATTATTCAACCTCAGCAGGTGACACATCCTGATACCACCTACTATGGTATACTGGGAAGGGGTGATGTTGACCCCTTCAAAGAGTACCTGTGATATTATAAAGTTAATCAACTTCTGCAAGCCATTTAAGACTTTAATAAAACATGAGCTCATGATTTGTGAATTCGCCATTCACGCCATATATATATATATATATATATATATATATATATATATATACACACACCTATATATACCTATGTATGTTCTTATAAATGGCTGCCCTAGCGCTTATATGTAAACCAAGTTACTTTTATTGACTTAATGTTTAATGTACTGAATCTCCCGAAAGTGTGGGCTAAACTTTGCTTTCTTTAAGTTGTGGTTGTTTAGTATTTTATCTCAGTGATGGCAAAGTTGGCTAATACAGAAAACTGGTACAAAAAAAGTGCAGTTGATGCCATAACTGTACTTGATCATGTGATTTAAAGGTCTTTGGAACTGGGAGGAGTGTGGAAAAGTCTGAGGAAGCATACTAGAAAAGACTTACAGTGCTGTAAACAGAACTTCATGGGTGATTCTGATTGGACCCCATGTGACCAGGATGCTGATAGGAATGCAGGCAGTAAAGGTCAGTGTCAGGTTTCAGTTGGCAACAAGGATTCCATTAGCAGATGGACCAGAGGCCACGTGTGTTACTCTGGCAGAATATTTGTCCATCTTTTGCCCATGGCCTGAGACTTTGCAGGAGACTAAGCTTAAAAGCAATAGAATAATTAATCTAGTGGGGGAAATTTCAGGGCAGTCCTAACACTCAGGCTGTGGGTAGGTACTCACAGCTGCTTTTGCCAGATGTATAGTGAGAATCAAGGGCAAAAGGCAACACAGAAGAATTTTGAAAACTTAAATTCTGGTGCACAAGGAGTGATGAGTAAGGCTGGTGACAAAGGAAGTGTAGCTGCTAACTACATTAGCAACATTGAAAAGAAACCAACGATTTGCACAGGGGCAAGGAGGAAGAGGGCTTGAGGGCATCTCCAGAGTCAGCAAGACCTCATCCAGGCTCAAAGTTATCACTCTTTTGGGTGAGAAGAATCTCTGGAATGCTTGTTTCAGAAAGGCTTCTTAGAGAACTGGTTCTTGGGGTGCATTTCACAGTGGTGGCCCTTCCAGGCATTCAGAGACAGTTGCAGGCAGGGTACAGAACCCCTGAATGCTGCTCCTACCAAGGATAGACCTTGAAGTCCTCTACACGACTGTGGTTTTACAAGCACACAAAACGCAATCACTGTGGGTCACGGAAGCTCCCACCCGTGTTTCAGAGAAAGGCCCTTCCGTGCATGAAGTTGTGGGCATGGAGCTGGAAGTTTAGCAGAGATACTAGGAGTTTAGATCTCAGGAATGTGAAATATCACCCATGGAAAACTACAGGCAGCAAGCAGCGCCAGTTAAAGAGACAAGCTGTGAATGCCGGACGTGGTGGCTCACGCCTGTCATCCCAGCACTCGGGAGGCAGAGACAGGAGGATTGCTGAGTTTGAGGCTTGCCTGGGCTACACAGCGAGCTCAGGGCCAGCCTGAACTACAAAGTGAGACCCTGTCTCAAAAAGCAAAAAAAAAAGAGAGACAAGCTGTGAGCATTGCAACTGGCCAGGCCATAGGGCTGAGACCACGCATGCCCTTTAACTCACTGTTGACCACTATTTTCCCTGAATGATGGACACAGAGCAACAGGCGTTAATACACCCCTGCTGGGTTTTTTCATTTGCCCTATTTTTTTCTAGCCCCCCCCCCACTTCCTTTTGAAACAGTGGTGTTTACCTTATGCCAATGTATCTTGGGATTTTTTTTAATTTTTATAAAGGTTCACAGTTTGAATCTCAGAATAAATATGAACTTTGATCCTTTTGACTTCCTATCACTTTATGTATTTTATTAGTACATGTCTGCTGTAGTAAGCATTGAAACTATTGTGGGGAGCAGGTACATGTACACAACATATTTTAATTACTTTTTTCTTTTCTTTATTTCCTACCCATCCATACTCTCTGTTTCCTCCAATTCTTGGGTCCCTTCCCATTGGTAAAAGCTCTACTTTAATCATTTTTTTCCATTCTTTTTTTTTTCATCCTATCTCTCTTCCTTCCATCTCTGGTTTCCCAAAAAAATCTGCCTACCTCCTCTTTATCTGTCTTCTACTTTGCTCCATATAAATGCCTCATACTATTCTTTTGATCCATCCTGACAATCTCTTTTGACTGGGGATTTGAGACCAGTCATATTGAAAGTTATTACTAACAGGGACCTACATCTATCTTTAGGTGTTCTTCATCATGAAAATATCCTACTTCCCCATGGATTTTGAAAGATGCTGTTGCAGGACATATCAGCTGGGTTGGAAATTTCTCTTTTATAAAAAGTCCAAAGTATAAATAAATTAAAAAGAGAAATGAAAGATAGATAAAAGTAAATGGGGAGATAGAACTTTGCAAAAGGGAAGGGGACCAAGAGATGGAGGGAGGTGAGAAAAAGGGATTGTAAAAACACTTAAGATGTGTTAATCCACATGTGCTAATCCCCCACGATGAATTTAATCTCCCTGTACTATGAATATATACTACACTTGATCTTAGCCAAAAGGCCGAGAAGTGATTGTGAATATATACTAATAAATAAAATCCCTTCAAATGAAGCATTTGTCATATCTGTGACCCCCTGATCACCAACAGAGGCGCTGCACTGGCCTCTGGCCAGAACTCTAGCTCTGTTTCCTTACAATATGTCAGACACAACTTTGCAGTTCTGTTGGTTGGTTTGGCTCCTATAAGCACTCCAGGTCCCCATTCTTCCCAAAATGATTTGTTAGCTGTGCGCAGTGGCAGTATCGTAGCCAATGAGGTTTATCTGAGGCATGATTATTGCTAATTGAAAACTTTTCCCAAAATGATTTAAGATACTTCCCTAAGATAGCTCCCTTCCTCGGAATAAGAATAAGAATAATTTAGGTAGCAGATGTTAAAATAATACATTTATTTTCCTCTCACATACCACTTTCTTCTCTACCTATTTTGTGACTTGATACTGGGTAACCAAGACAATAAAGAAATGCTGCATTTAAGATTTGATACATGTTGCTAATGAAAAGATTCATAATTTTAAAGCCATTCCATCATTGTAGGGGCCCCGCTGATATAAAGGACATCACTGGCCCGAGCTGTATATATTCTTTGGCCTAAAACCCAATCCATTGAGAGGCCCCATTAATCCTGTGGCTTTCTGCTTCATTTAGGGACAGCTGGTCACCTACCAACCACGAGATTCAAAACCTAGAAGGCAGATGTTCATGAACAGAAGAATGCTGGCAGGAGGTGACAGTGTGTGATTCCATGTCAAAACAGTGGTCTGCTGAAAATTCTGCTTACCAAGAGCTAAGGAAAGCCTTGCAAGTGGGGTGGATTTTAAGATAATCAGATAGGAGTGAGCAGAGAGGGGACAGCTGAACTACTGCTTTTCAACTTTAGCCCATCAGGTGAAACACCCAGATTGAACAGAGAGGAGAAATATAGAACAAAGTTGTCAATAGATGCATGTTCAGAACAACAGGTGTCATCTTTACATATCAAAAAGAGGACAGAGGAAGAAGACTGATTTCCTGAATACAGAACCTTAAACACTGGACCAATTCCAAGTCAAAAACCCTAAAAATGCTGCAAGAAAATGTTGCCACCTCCACCCTCACAATCCTGTTCTGGTTAATCATCCTGTCTCACTTCTGCCCACCTCCTGCTTACTCCACATTTCTACATAAACAGACACATTGACCAAAATATAATACAGTCCTGTTGCTTCTATCTCCACTTGAAAATGAGAAAGCTTCCTTTACTTTTGATGATGGCCCCACCTCCACCTCATGTGAGGAGAATGCTGCCATGATGAATAAATTCTAAGATTCCCTTCGCCATGTCCAAAGAGCATCAAAAGGGCCATTATGCAGGTTTGTCTTGGGCCTGCATTTTTTTTCAGAATATTTTCCTGTGGTTCCAGCAATTGCTCTCTGCTGCTGCTTTTTGTTTGTTGGGGTTCCCCCCCCCAAAAAAAAAAAAAACGGAGCAACTTGACCAGGGATTATGAGAAATTGGGAAGATTTCCCTGCTAAGTTACCAAGAAACATAACTTGTCTGAAAATTGCATCTGCAAAAAAAGTGATGTCCTGGGAGATCTCTGAAAGCAGCAGTAGGGAATAGGGGTAAATGAAATGCAGGTTCCCAAGGGCAACATTGAGAGACAGCCTGCTAAGCTCCCGCGGCTCATCACAGAAAGTCCAGAGCGTATCACAAATGCGTAGACACCTCAGCTCTGTCCCACCATGCTGGCCACTCTGTCTCACCACTAGAACCTCCTCTTCCTACTCTCCAAACACGGGAGCATCCCAGGGCTCAATCCTCATAAGCTTTATTTCTGGACTCTAGCTAATAATCATTCATAGGCTAAGGATGCTCAAATTTGTAGCATAAGATCTTTATTAAATGTCAAGTTTAGCACCTCCCCCCGCCTATTTAGCTTCTTCAAGTGTCTAATCTGAAACTTAACAAGTTGCAAACAGAACTCTTGATCTTCTATCTGAAACCTGATCATCTCATTCTTGATCACCCAGTGAGTGGAAAAGCCTTCTTCCAACTGGAGGCCAAAATTTAAACTGAAACTTTGTTCTTCCTCATAGCCTTTTATCTGGAACATCTGCAAAACTTATTGGTTCTGTCTTACAAATCTGTCTAGAATTCACTCACTTCTTACTACCTTATTCATCACGACCACCCTGGTACAACTAACTCACCGCTCCTTGGTATCTGGACCACTGCAATCACTGCACATTCTTGGAGACCCAACTGTTCTACAGGTTTCTGTACCTCCTACAGCATTCTGAACATAACAGACACATCTTCTGGGAGTTAGAACAAACCATTTCACTTTTCAAATGTTCCAAAGATTTCTTTTAAATCTCAATCAGCAAATTTGCTATGAAATATGGTCCTTGTTACTTTAATTCTTAACATGTAATTAAACCTCTTATACATGCACATCTGCATGTAAGTGGTGTGTGTGTGTGTGTGTGTGTGTGTGTGAGTTGCAAATAGAGTTCTCTTGGAGGACAGCCACGCCTATTAAGAAAGACCCTCTCCGTGATCAAACTTCAGTCATTGTCATCTCAACTGGACTTCAGCCTTGGCCTGCCTCCCAGAATGCTGAAGCCAAGTTATAGCAAGAATTCTGCTAAGTCACTTTAACAAGAATCCTCGCTTTTGATATCATCTGGATTGCACCCTGAGCACCGAAGTCTTGCCTGGTTTTAGCAAGAATTCTGTTCGGTTAGTTTAGCAAGAATCTCCCTTCCCTTGAAACCTGATCAAGTTCTTCTTAGTCATTTTCCATCCCTAGACCACTGATCATGCCATATTCAGAGCTGAGGTTTCCTCTAGTATAGTAACTTGAAAAACATTTGTCTTGTGGTTTTTATGGTCCAGTGAAACATTTTTCTCTTACATCACTTACTTACAGACCCTCCCTGGCTGCTTTATACTACCAGAGGTAGAGGTGAAAAGTTTTAACAGAGACTGTGTAATCTGCAAACCTTGAGATTTTACTACCTGGCCACTCACAGAAATTGTGTTGATTCCTACTCCAGAATGCAAACTCCACAAAACCAGAGACCACAATACATATTTGTTAATTAAATAATATGCAAATATGAGACAGACGAGCAAAGCAGTGAGCAAGTTCCTAACCAAGTGTCAGAATCTAACATCCAAACGTGTACTGCCCTGAAAGACAGTGATTGTGATAATAAGACATTGGGGTGCCTCTTCCTGAAGTGGATTTAAAAATTTTGAGGCTGCAAACAGAGAGTTTGAAGTGATTTTCAGGAAAGACTATATTTTGATTTAGGAACACTGTCCCACTCAGGTAAGCAGCTTCTCATCGGATGTCCAGGGGCAAGAACCATATGTAGTGGAGGAATCAGAATGTCACGGTCCAGTCCACTCCCTTCAATTATGCAAACTGAGGTGGGGGACTTAGCAGGACTTTATATTAAGATGAGACTGTGCATGCACGCACACACGCACGCACACACACACACACACACACACACACACACACACACACTCTGTTCTCTCAGTGCTATGGAAAGTCTGACTTAGAGCCAGAGGAGAGGAAGGGCTTGGAAATTCTCAGCGCTAGATAAGGAGCTGCCCCTTCCTGTTTGTGGCCAGTCAGGAGGTGGACAGGGCGTGGCCTGAGAATGGCAATGTGAAGACAGGTGTAGGTCCAAAGGTTTGCACTTCACGACCACACAGGTTGTAAGTTATTATCTGTGCTTTCTGAGTTTCTGAAGTGTTACTGAAAGCTAGGAGGCAGAAGAGCAAAGGAAAGAGCACAGTCCACACTCCCCCGAAGCCAGAAAGGGGTACAAGGGAGGAATCCCCACACAGGACAGCCATGCTCACAGAATAATGCCCTCTCAAGGTCACCACAACCTAGGGAAGCAGCACAGGCACATCACGGGGAGGCCAGAGAACAATGGGGAAAACTGGCCCTGGGCAAAGTTGAGAGACATAACCTCTGACAGCTCCTCCTGTTCAGAGGACTTCTCTACTCAAGACAGTATGGGACATTATAATGTGAATATTCAAAACACAAACACAGTTTTCTCTTTCAGTAGTAAGAGACCAGGAAATTCAACTTACAACAGAGCTCACAATTTAAAGAGCATTATCTGAATGACCACCATGCAGTGTTTATTTATTCATTAGTTTAATAAATATTGATGAGTGCCTGGCACATGCCCATCAACTAGCTGGTAATGGAGATCAAGTAGAAGGCCGAACAGAATTCTGCACGGACTCCTAGAAACACATTCGTGAATTATTATGAGAGATAGTAGCCTTTACAGCCAGCTTGCTGCACAGCTCCCACTATGGAAATCTGGCTGGGTTTCCTTTTCCTCGCTTCCTCTGCACTCCAAGAGGAGGCTTCAGGGATCCCTCACCCAGAAGGCTGCCATCTTTGGTGGAGACCTCATGGTCTCCAAACAGCCAAGCCTGCTGAGACATCCACTAGAACCGTGGATGGTTCTAGATCCCTGTTACACTTGTGGTTATACAGACAGCTACTTGAGCGCTGTCTGTTGTCTCCACTTCCTCTCTCCGGGACCCGTCTCCACACTCCTGTAACATCGGGGCCTGGGCAGAGAAGACAGCAAATGGCTACTGAGTTCCCAAGCTAGTAGGCATAAAAATGGCTGAGATAACATCTATGGATCTGGGAACCTTCCAGCCTCCTGAGAGGCTGCTTCTTCTCCCCATCAGCAATCATCCCTCTCCTATCCTTGAAGAGCTTAGTCAAGGCCAGGGTCAGCTCTTTAACTGATGTGTCTCCTAAAGTCACGCAGAGAGACCCAACCTACCTGCTAATAGTTCTCTCATCTCAAGACATAGTGCTTACTACTTGTGGGTCTCAATTGTGGGACTGTGCAGGCAACTTTAGGACCAGATGGTTCCACTCCATACCAGACTGTTACACCATGTTTAACAGCTCAACAAGCAGGATAAAATTATCAAAATTAAAAATTTCATCCTGGACAGATGGAAAAATTTCATCCTGGACAGATGGAAGAAGCCACTCTGAGTTTCTGGCTGGAGTTCTCAAGACTCTATGACATGCCAGTAAAAGGGGGTAATTTGGGTCAAATGACAGCTGAACCTCCTGCTCACTGTTAAGGACTAACTGGCCCCACCCCAAATCTGGATGTTGACCACCTTCCACCCAATGTACTGGTAAAAGGAGGTGCAGTCTTGGGAGATGCTTCGGCACAGATAAAATCTTGAGTGATGGCTCCATGGTGGAGTCAGTGCTGTTACAAGAGAGATATCAGAGAGCTGGCTCTCTCTTTACCTTATCAGGACAGAGACAAAAGGTCAAAATCTATACACCAGGAAAACAGCTCCGCAGACAGAGGGTCTACCAGTACCTTAACCTTGGACTTCCAATCTCAACAACTATGAAAAATAATTATCTGTTGTTTAAACCACCTAATCTATGGTATTTTGTGATAGTATCCCAAATTTACTAAGACACTAACAACTAGCAGATAAAGAAGCTGATTACATCTTAGATTCCACCAACAGGGGCACCAAATATACAGCCCCTGCCTCAAGCTCTGTATCAGCTACAGCAGATATTCAACCCTGGTCAAGTACCAGAGAAAGCCAAGCACCTGCAAATCAGGACAGTGCATCCCTATTCCTCTTAAGGAGATAGGAGAGGGATGTGAAAACAAACCCTCATGCCACTGGGGAGAAGGAGCAAGTAATCCTCTTGAGGGAACCAGGAAACTCAGAGGTACACTTGTCTTAATTTGTGAAGAGGAATTAGACCAAAAGGACAATGTTAGGAGGAGGTAAAGAGTAACTATCAATTTTTTAAACACCCCTTGAAAGAGAGGGGGTATAATTTGCCTTTACACCCTCAGTACCTAAGGACTTCCAAAGTCCCTACCAGAGACAATAAAAAAATACCACTTCTCGAAAAAGTTCATGAAAATAACCTTTATCCATTTCAAGGGTTTTGAAGTAGGAAAAGAACTAAACTCTCAAGAGTTGATTCTGATCTAGAATTACAATCAGCTGGCAGAAATTTTAGAAATACCTCTTTGTGGGCTCAAAAAAAAAATCACTTCTAGTGGTTGTAACTCTTCAAAAATGAACAGACTTCCATACAGGAGCAAGGACACTTGTCACTTGATAAAACACTGCCAGCAAGAGCTGCTGAAGTGGAGGTTCCCCACATCTAAAATCCAAAGCAACTTTCAAATAGCTCAGAGATTCACAAATGCTATGTTCAAGAGGGTACCACTCACTTGCCTCACATTCAACAGAATTAGCGAACAATATCCACAGTCCACAGGTCATCAGAAGAAGAAAGTTCTGACAATGAAGAGCATTTACAGAAAGAGATTATACCCTAAATCATCTGATTGTGTCTATGGCTAAAGGACTGGAATTCTTGCTCTTGAACTTTGGTGATGGAGGAAAAAGAACAGCTGTCAAAAAAACTAAAATTAAAAGCTTCTTATTTTTTGTCCCAGTAACAAAAAGAAGCACTTTCATACTTCAAAACTCTATTTTTTTGATTGTGGTTACCATGGTGATCTAAGCTGATACCTGACTTCTGCCAGGAGCCCTCAGCTCCCTGCTGGGGTACAGTGATTTTCTAAGCTTGGCAGACACTCAGCTCCTCTTCAGAGACCTCAGAGCCTTCTGCCAGTAGTAGGTGTGCCTTAGCCAAAATAATAGAAGGAAGGAAATGAAACTACAGTCTCTTGTCCTCTAAATAAATATAATACCTTTTTAAAAAATACTACATGGCACATTATAAATAAATAAACACACACACATATATATAAATACATAAATATATACAAAAAATACAGTATAGGGCCAGGGATTGAGCTCAGTGGTTCCAGCACCTGCCTCACAAAGACAAGGTCCTGAGCCCCCTGGTACCAAATATATATATATATATGTATGCATATATATGTATATATATGTATATATATATAGTGTATGTATATATATATACACAGTATGTATATATATACATATATATATGTATATATATATATATATATATATATATATAGAGAGAGAGAGAGAGAGAGAGAGAGATAGTACACTGAAAATAAAGTAATATCACTTGAATCCCATACAGAAACAATGTCGGTTAACGGTGAAACACTCTGGAAAATTCTGTTGTTGCCTTCTTTTCTGTGTGTGAGAGTTAAAAGGAGGCATAGGTATTTATTCAATTTGCATAAAACCATAGCTAAGTAAATTATCTGTTAGCATGCCTATTTTCTGGTATTATCATGTTTATAAATAGCAAAGGGGATAGATTAAAATATTAAGTTCTAAGATCACACAACTAGTAAGAGGTAAAAATAGTAATCAAGATTCAAACCCAGGTATCTTGTTCCAAAGCCAATTATACTTAATTGCCACATGATGCCCTCTCTGATCAATATGTTTCAAGAGCAGTGTGAAACTTCACAATATAAATGTACCATTTATTATTTAGTCCCCTTTTGATGAAAATTTAGTTTGGCCCCAGGATTTAGCTCAAGCGCTACCACTTCTACAATGAAGGCACAAGGGCCCAAGTTTAATCCCCAGTATGGAAGAAAGAGTTTGCAATACTTTGAAGTTAGAAGCAACACACTGATGGCATGCTTGGATACACCATCTTGTTAATCTCGTGAAGCTGTCCGCTCCCTGAACAGAAATACTTCATAGCTGCACTGCTCATCAGAGGGTTCACTCTGTCCTTCACAGACTGTCTACCTTTATACTGGAACAAAACAGCCTCTTTTTCCACATCCTTGACATTATGTTTGTCATCAGTGGCTTCAGCCTTTCCCTTCCATCAATTTCTTGATTTTGAGTTAACCCTTTTCCTTAACCACTTTTTAAAATTAGGTGCTCATACTCTCCTTATTCATTTTTCATGGCTCTGCCTATGTATGCACAAAATGCATAATTATAAAATAGACTGATGCCCTTTTAGCACCTACTTAATTTCCTATTCCAAGAGAACTAAAAAAAGAAAAAAAAAATCCCAGATTCCCTTGCAGCTAGGATTTCAAACGTGATGCTGACCCACCACTTGAATGTGCTGGCAAGAGCAGTGAGAGAGAAATCATACAGTCCTGTGAAGCAAATACTGTATGTACTTTTGACACTGTGCTGTCAGTCAGTTCTGGCCATATCTTCCTGATCCCTGAAGTACTGTTATGGCCATGTGACCCAGTAGCCAAAGGATGTAGCAGCTTCCATAGCAACCTCGTGGACAGCCAGAGCAGCACTGACCTGGCCCAGGTAGCTCAAGAATCTCCTTTGGGGGCCGGAGGGTTAGCTCAGTGGTTCCAGCGCCTGCCTCGCAAGCACAAGGACCTGAGTTCGATCCCCGGTAACCACACAGAATGCTGGGTGTGGAGACACGCCCACCAACAATCAACACTGCATACCACAGTGCTGGACGTGGTGGCTCACGCCTGTCATCCCAGCACTCGGGAGGCAGAGACAGGAGGATTGCTGAGTTTGCGGCGGCTTGCCTGGGCACCATAGTGAGCTCAGGGCCAGCCTGAACTACAAAGTGAGACCCTGTCTCCAAAAAGCAAAAAAAAAAAAAGAATCTCCTTTGGCCCCTCCAATAATTTGGCAATCACCTAATTCTGTCTAGTAAATCTCTTCCTGATTAAAAAGCTATGGTGGGTCCTATAATCTGTAAGTAAAAATTAACCTCTGCTAAGCACACCCTGCAAATGTGTTACTAAGTTTCTCATATGTCTTTCAATACTATTTTCAGTTCCCTTGCCACTTAAATTTTTATTTGTAATCACGCCTTAAAACTTTATAGTTCCTAATTTATAGCATCACTGGAAAAATTTATTCTTCACAAATTTTCACAAGCTATATTTTTTACTGCTGTCCCTTATGATTTGCAATTTGTGTGTTGCAGAAGATGATAACTGCCATCAATAGTTTTAAATATTCCCCATAGCCACTTTAATATGGTTCTGCTAGGAGCTGAGAAACCTTTTTTTTTTTTTTTTTTTTGCAAAAGACATGAATACAAACACTTTCAGCTTCACCAGCCACATGGTCTCCACTGCAACTACTCAGCTCTGCTGTGAGGCCCTGAAAGTAGCTGCAGATATGCAAATTTTGTCCATGTCCATATCTGACCTGCTGGTCTTGGTCTACTGATGTCTACTCTATGTTCTCTATTTGTTGCTTATGCCTTGGTCATTACGGTCACTGAAATACCACAACTTCAAGACCTTTCACATTATACTTCCTAATAGAACTTTTCTGGCTGCACTTGAATCCACAGAAAATTGTTAAGATTCATTTTTCAAGCTAAGAAAATTGATTGGAGTTATAATTGACAAATAACTTAGTTCATAAATAAATTTAGAGAAAAATGCCATCTTTACAAAATTGCTTTCTGATCTCCTTTAATTCGAGTCTTCTATTATCATTCATTTTCTTCCTGGAGAGGGAATATAGGAAAAGACTCAACTCCCAGCTCTGCCACTCCTGGCAAGTGAGACTCTGGCGAAATAGTGCTCTGTGATGTTTCTCTTCTCATCTGTACAGTGAGAATGACAGTAGATCTCTGGCAGGATTTGGGGAGAATTAGATTTGCTTAGAACACCGGAAGAACCATTTACCTTGTCCACCTAACTTCTACACCTGTTAGATAACAGTGGTTATTGCTGTGAGTACTATATCTTCACCCATTTCTAACCTTACAAGATAGCTATAGCACATCAGCACTAAGCACAATGGAAATAACTCATGGAAATTTCTCAGTATGACCTCTTACTATTTCACTGTTTATCAAGTACATATAATGACTTTTATCCAATGCCTTTGCCACATCTGTTGAAATCAACACTTTTCCCCTTCTCTAATCATTAATGCAGAGAATTACATTAGCAGATTTCCATTATTGATCCACCTTTGATTGTTAAAATGAATCTCATTTGGCCCTGCTGCTTTTATTCAATGCTAGGTTCTATTTATTTGAACTTTACTTGGGGCTTTCATATCAATATTCTGAGGAACAATTACACTTCACAGCTAATTGATTTAAGTACTACCTTCACCCATTTATTTATATCAATGTTGTACTTGCTTCCTAAAAATAATTCAGAAGCTTTACTTTTCTCTGTTCTAGCACTCTTTTAAGCCTAAGAACAATCTGATCCTGAATAATTTAAACTTACCCAACTGGAAACTGTTTGTGCCTGATGTTTTATGGTAAACTGCTCAATTTCTCTCATAAAAATTGGTCATTTTCATTTCAGCCAACTTTATTAAGTCTTTTTCTTAGAAAAGCATTCGTGTAGCTTCATTTTTCTATTTGTTGGCACATTTTCTGCATTTGGATTTATTGCGTTTCATAGAAAAGCTGTTAAGACTAGGTTGATATGTTTTGTATCTTTCCTTGATTCATTTTTCATTTTTTAAAAGTTCATTATTATATACCGTTCCCTGTGTTTTCCATACTCCTTTCTCTTCCATGTCCTCCAAGCCCAGTCTAATGCACAGTCAGTGATGGCCCACTGCAAACAGTAGCCCTCATATTAAAAGGAGGACATATGAAGGGGAAAAGAAAAATAATGGCTTCCACAACAAGAATTTCTAGGCTAAAAGAACAGCTCTCCATCCTAACTGCACATCAGAATCACACAGGAGACCAAGCCAATAAACTCAGATCACTTGAGCTAGTACCCAAATATCAGCATCTCAAGTATCCTCAAATGATTCCAGTGTGTACCGAGCAGAGAACAGTCAGTCTGTAGAAATATGGCACATTCTAGGGAGGCAAAGCAGCTTTGTCTGTAAAGGAGTATGGCCACATGATAACTCCAGCCCACATGTGCCACTCACAGACTTAAACTTAGAACCTTAGTTCTGGACACAATGGCTTAGATTCTCTGTGGAGGTCTCACACCGGATCACATCATCCATCATCACCACTTCTGACAGGCCTCAGGCATTAGAAGTAGCTCAGAAAAAAACTAAAAACATACAAAGTCTCACACACACACACACACACGTGCGCGTGCACACGCACACCAAAATTCACTCGCAACAGAGGTGGAAGAGCAGCACCAAAAGCACAGAAGCCACAGTAAGGCAGTTTCTATAGGTCACTGCTCTCTTTTGTCCCTGCACAAATTCACCACTTCCTTTGAAAGACTTAGCACCATGGAAATAAATCGTAGGAACCTGCAAGTAAGAGTCAGTGTCTCTCATCTATGGACTAAGTGTGATAAGATCACAGAACAGCATTTTCAAAGTGAATGCACAGCTCCAAAGAAGGCCTCTCAACACCTCAAACAAGATAAAATGAAAATTGAATAATTAAATATTCACTACTCAGCTCCATCTCATTCCCAAGAAATACCAAGTATGGCTATTTTTGGCTAACAAGTCAGGATTTTTATTACTTTTTGTTCTATTTTGTATCAGGCTAATTGTCTTATCTTCAGTGCTGGATTACATGCCAACTAGCACGCTTTTAAAATTCCTCATATTTCATCTTAAGAGCTTTTCATTCATATGATAAAACTTCCTTAGTAATTCAGGAAGGAGCCAGGCAGATCTTATGTTGCAACACTTACTCTGTATCCTTGAGTATGGTTTCAAATACCATCTACCTTACGCGACTGCCAGAAGGATGGAATGAGATAACTTATGAAAAGAGCTTACCCCAATGTCTGCCACCTCGTAAACACCATTTCTACTCATCCAACAGCTGTTTATTCAATGCATTATATATGAAGCATCCAGGGCTCTATCCAGCACAAAAGATACAGTGGTGCACGAAGTCAAACTTGATCTGCTTCCACAGAGCTTGTAAACTAATTCTCAATAAATGTTATATTATTATTTCAAGATGCTAAGCAGGAAAAATCTATTCACTTCTAAAAACCATGAGTCATACAGCAAGAATTTGCAAACTTGAGTGTGTGGATTCCCAAATGGCAGCTATTTGTACAGTTAACTTTCAGGCAAAGAAATAATACAGCACTGGAGGACTAGATGGCTTTCTGACTTTGATTAGCCCTGAAATATTAGGAATCATGGGTGAGTATATACAGCCCGCGATGACTCTCTTCCTGCTCCCAGGAATCTTCACAGTGTACCGAACTTCAACTGAAGTCACTTCACCTCTCTTTAGTTTTCT
>PVIC010018577.1:0-31444 GCA_004025085.1 Thryonomys swinderianus
GATTTAGCTCAGTGGTTCCAGTGCCTGCCTCACAAGTGCAAGGTCCTGAGTTCGATCCCTGGTAACCATATACAATGCTGGGTGTGGTGACTCACGCCCACCAGCAATCAATACCACAAACCACAGTGCCGGGCTTGGTGGCTCACGCCTGTAATCCCAGCACTCGGGAGGCAGAGGCAGGAGGATTGCTGAGTTCGAGGCTTGCCTGGGTTACATAGTGAGCTCAGGGCCAGCCTGAACTACAAAGCGAGACCCTGTCTCAAAAAAAAAATAATAATGTTCATGTCACTTATGTATCAAGTATAATAACATACTAGAATAAATTTAGTATGGGAGTTGTAAATATAAATAAATATGGTGAAATTTTAAAAGTTGATCCAAGAAAAAAAAGTGAGTGATGAAAAAGCACCAAAGGAAATTTCCCATGTGATTGTGGGCTAGTCTGAAGTCGAGTTTTACACTCACAGAAGTAAGACTTTCTTATTATGTTCTCTGAAAGTTAGGTTCTGAATCAATATTCTTCCTATTTATGAAGAGTTTTTAATTAATTCATTCAATCTTTTGCTGCTCGAAACTTCTAAGATTACTTTCATGCTCTCTTATTGCCAGGGCCTTGGAAGGCTTTCTCTTCCATTTTTCCACAAATCTCACCTTCCCCTCAAAGCTGAGATCATTACAGCCCCTCCAGGGAACTTCATCTGTGACCTCAGGTCTTACTTGCTATTTCTTTAGCAAAATTACGCTAAAGTTTAAAAATGAAGAGGAATGGAATTATGTTCATTGACTATGCCCTATGTGCCAGACATGATGCTATGTGTCTCACTGGGTACCTCATCTTCCCATTTAAAACAACCACAGCAGGTAGGTACTACTACCATTATGAAATGAAAACAGAAAAACAAGATCTATTGTTTTGCAGCAAACACAGACCTGCCTGGTAACTGCTCTACACCTCACAGGTATTCTTAGAAGGAAATTATACCTTAAGATAAGACATTAGATTAAGACAGTCTGGAAGATTTTATTGCTAAACACAAACACTTCACAAAAACTATTTATCTAGTGCTGAGCAGAATTTTAGTGTCTGGATGCCAGAAAGTCTATGGGTAAGATGAGGTAAAACGTTCCTTGGGAAAATATAAATAAAAGATTCATTGAGCAATTATTGGTGACAAGTACTTTAAATTTAGCAATTTGTTGCTTCATGGTATCTATCCTTTAATATATCAATCCAGCTTTCCTTTTATCAGTGTTTTCATGATATATCTCTTTGCATCTTTTTAACTTTTGATATACCTCTATCCACTATATCTGAAGCATTTCTTAGTGACAAACTATAATTGTGTTGGATGTTTTTAGTACATTCTGACAGCCTCTGACTTTTTAAATTTACATTTTGGAATTATTGATATATTTACATTTGCAGCTATCATTTATCATTTGTTTGATGATTGTTCCCTTTGCTTTGTCTCTCATTTCTTTTTGTTTCTCCTTTTGGATTATTTGAACATATTTCAGTATTCTGTTATACTTTATCTAGCCTTTTACTCTCTCTTTGGTGTTATTTTCATTGTTCTGGGATTTATAATATACATATTGAACTTTTCAGTGTATGCAGAATCAATATTTTTTTTATTTTGAGTGAAAAAGTATTATTCTGAAAAGTTCCTTTTGTTATTTTCCTTTATGCCACTTAATTTCTTGTATTGTCAAGTGGCTTTACTCTGTTAGGCCTAGTAGAGTTGTGAGCCTTACTTTTTTTTTTCTAGGATATTGCTTGGAATTTTTGTAATGTGGGCTTGGTGCTCATGAAGTTTCTCAGGTGCTCCTTGTTATAGAAATATCTCATTTCCTCATCAATTTTGAAGGACAATTTTGCAGGATACATCAATCTAGGTTGGAGGTTGTTTTCTTTTAGGGCTTGAAAAACTTCACTCCAGGGTATCCTTGATTTGAGAGTTTGTGTTGAAAAATCTGCTATAATTCTGATAGACTTTCCTTTGCATGTGATCTTTTTCTTCTCTGTAACTGCTTTCAATATTTTGTTTTTCTGTTGAGATTCTGGTATTGTGACTATTATATGCTTCAATGTGGAATTGTTTTGATCACGGTTAGTTGGAGCCCTGTATGCCTCACTTATCTGTATGTCAAGTTCTTTTCTCTTGCTTGGGAAGTTTTCTGCCATTACATCTGTGGAGAGTTTTTTATGTCATTTACACTCTCTCCTGTTTTTTCCTTGAGTTCAGTCAATCTTAAATTGTTCTTCTTTGCATCATCTAAGCAGCAGCTGGATTGATTTCTCATGGTCCCTTGCTATTTTTAAGAAATCTTTCATTTCCTGATCACTAACTGCAATCCTGTCTTCTGTGTCTAAAATTCTGTCTTCAGATTCACTAGCTCTACTAAGTAAGTTTTTAATGTAGTTTTTTAATCTCTTGAATTTCCACTTGAGTCTATTTATTGGATTCCACCTTTTTTCCTATGCCAGGATCCATCATGTTCCTGAAGTTCTCTATTTTTTTTATCTGTGTCATTCAACCTGATCATCATCTGTGCTGTTATCTGTGAGATTACTTCTGATTGCATTTTTTCCAGATCCTCTTTTGTTGCCAGCTCAGGGAGTCCAGGTGGCTGTGTTTCAGGGTGGTCTGTTTCATTGTCCCTAATTTCCCCTTTGAAGATTAGGAATTCTGTGTTTGGTTCTTATTTGGATTTTTTCTCATTTTGATTTTTTTGATATCATTTGTGTTTCTGGTTTACTTTCTGGGTTAATGTCTGTATTGCTTTTTGCAAGTATCTTTTTGTTAATATTTAGAACCCTTAAGAAATGATTTTTTCCTGGGTCATCTTTCTGATATCATTGACCTTTAAACCTCTGGGTAAGTCCCAGCACAATCCCAGAATTTACTGCATAGGTGCAGATTCCAGGCCTGAGTCTTGCACGATGGTCTCATGAGAAGTCAGCATGTAAGCACTGTTCAGGTGGGGCAGAAGCCGCTCAGTGCAGGTCTAGCCCAAGTCCCAGTCCCAACCCCACTGTATACCTTTCTTACTTTCTGCATTGTTCTAGCCATGCATTATTTATAATGAGAAAAGGAGACATTTTTGTTAAGAAATTAAAACACAAAATGCTTGATAAAATTTTTTATATAATTATCATTAAAATTATGAAATTCTATAATATTCCAACCATGTACTGTGGACACAATCCTGCAAATTTGCAACCGTATTTTATGTAGTATATCTACATGTATTGGAAATGCCAGGCAATGTAAGTTTAGCTTTCAATTATCAAACATATTTTAAAGAACTCAGGAGGAAAGAATTTTCTATTTGCCCAGATATGTACTATTTATATTACTTTCCGTTCATTCATGATATTACAGATTTCATTATGGTAACATTTTCCTTCTTAAAGAATTTCCTTCAATCTGTTGGCAAAATATTCCCTATTTTCCTTCATCTGAGAAGTCCTGCATTTTACCCTTAGCACTAAGAAATAGGTTGACATATGTTAAGCATGTTAACATACTTATGTTAAGAAATATCATTCTATGTCCTCCTGGGCTGCATGATTTCTGATGATAAATTTGCTGATATTCAAATTATTACATGCCTGTAATTAATGTGCTGTTTTCTCTTAAAATTTCTTCCTTGTCTCTAATTTTTAGCATTTGGATTATGATGTATCCAGGCATGGATGTTTTTGGCTTTGTTCTATTTGAGATTTTCTGAGCTTCTTAAAATCTATGAGTAGTTTTACATCTTTTTGCCAAATTTGGGGAGTTAGCCACTATTATTTCAAATATTTTCCTACATTGTATTCTCTCTGATCTTCTTTTATGAATATAATGATCCAAATTTTATACCTTTTAGTATTGTCCTACAGCACCCTAAGATTCTGTTCATTATTTTTAAAAAATAATTTTCTCTCTATTGTTTGGCTAACATAATTTCATTTATTTACCAACAGGTTCTCTGTTTCTTTATTATCTTCATTTTCTTATTGAGCCTATCTTGTGAGTTTATTTTGGTTGCTGTATTTTTCATACCTAAAATTTCCTATCAGAAAATGGAAAGACATCCCTTGTTCCTGGATTAGAAGAACCAACAATGTCAAAATGGCTATATTCCCACACTACTATACAGATTCAGTGCAATTCCAATTGAAATCTCATACCATACTTCACAGATCTAGAGAAAATAATCCAAAAATTCATCCACATCCACAAGAGGCCTAGAGTAGCAAAAGCAATTCTAAGCAACAAGGACATGCTCGGGGGTGTTAAAAGTCCCAACCTGAAACTGTACTACAAAACCACTGTGATAAAACTGCATGGTACTGGCAAAGTAAAAGACCCAAGGACCAGTGGAATAGAAGACCCAGAAACAACTCCAGATACACTAAGCTACCTTATCTTTGACAAAGGAGCCAAATATCCTCAATGGAAGAAAGAAAGCCTCTTTAACAAATGGTGCTGGAAAAACTGGGCTTTAACCTGCCAAACACTAAAGCTAGATCCATTTCTTTCACTGTGTACTAAACCTAAATCAAAGTGCATTAGAGACCTATACATTAAAAACAGAAACACTAAACCTGCTGCAAACAGGTTAGGTAGAACTCTTGGAGACATTGGCTTAGAGAAAGATTTGATGAACCAAACCTCTATAGCACAAGGGCTAGCAGAAGGAATCATCAAATGAAATCTCATGCTATTAAAAAACTTCTACACAGCAGATTTTTACTTTTATATTTTCCCCTAGAAAAAGACTCCTCAATTGCTGAACAACAATATTGACTTAGGTAGAATAATCAAAGGCAGAAAGTAAAACCAGAGATTTTTTTCAATTGTATGCCTAAATTGTACAAATGATATTTGCACATGATACGTATGTAGAATAGTTACTACAACCAAGGAAGTTAATATACTCATCATTTCACAGCTACTTCTTTTGTGTGGTAAGAGTATCTAAAATCAACACTTGTAGCAAATTTACATTGCATAATATTAGGTATAGTCTTCATGTACTATATTAGGTGTCTATATTTTTTCACCCTATGCAAATGCAACTTTGTACCTTTTGACCTACATGTCCTAATTCCCTTCCCTTCTCCCTTTCCACCTAGTAACCTGTTTTACTCTGTTTGTTGATAATGAATTATTTTCCTCCTTAGATACCACACCTAAATGGGATCACATAACACTTGTCTTTTCTGTGCCTAGTTTATTTTATATAGCATAATGTCTTCCAGCTTCATGCCTATTGTTGCAAATGACAAAGTTTCTTTCTTGCGTTAGGGCTGAATAATATACCATTGTATGTATTTACCACAGTTCCTTTACCCATTCATCCATTAATGGACATTTAAATTGATTCCATATATTGGCTGCTGTGAATAATGATACACTGAACATAGCAATGCAGATACCGCTTCAAGGTTCTGATTTAAGCTCCTTTGATATATGAACACAAGAATAATTTTTGGATCACATGGTAGGTTATTCTTAAATTGTTGGGGGAACGTGCATACTGTTTTCCATAGTAGTTGTACAAGTTGGCATTACAATACAAAAGGCTCCCTTTTCTTCACACCTTCTCTGATATAAAAACCTCTTGAAGTGTTTTCAGGAGAAACATAGGGAAGGATATGAAGGAAAAAAGCAAAGGCTAAGTTAAAGACACAATTTCAACATAAGTCTAGCATCAGCCTAATTCCACAGGGAGAAAGGGTAACACCAAGGAGTTTTCTCCCTTGAGGGAAAGAGCTGGCCTTCCTTCTGCTCTCACAGGTTATGTATATATCCCTTGTCTGAAGGCTTGTGACTGAAAATGTTTCATATTTGAGAGCTGTTAAATTTGGGGATATTATTGTAGACTTTATTTGTTAAGCACCCTTAACCAAAAACTCTGAAAGACTCCGTATTCCAGATTTTGAGCATTATTTTGGCATTCTAAAAGTTTCATGTTTCAGAGTACTTAGGTATCCAGGTTTTTTGATTAGGGATGCTCAACTTATATACATCAGTCACTGGTTGCGTTGGTGGGTGCATGACCTATGAGACATCTCTGGGTTAGATAGCCCTTATTAGCGGAGAGCAATACTCCAGGGCAGAGTGCAGCTGTGAGCTGTGACAGCTAGTGCTCAGCTGTTAAATTAAAAAAAGAAAAAAACAGGGCTAGTCCTGGCTCCGGGTAAGCTAAAGTAAGCAGCTGGGGGATGGGTGCATTAGACTGGTAAATGGGCTCTGGGTGTGACATCAACACCATAATTATAATGATTAATCACACATTTCAGTGGTGATAATCACTGCTACTATTTCCTTCCAAAACACAGGAAACTACTAACGAGTTGTGGTATTGTGGGAACCGTCCCCACACTGAAATAATCAACCTCCAGGGCAACAGTTCCTAACAAGTAGTGTGGTAAGAATCACTGGGGGGCTTACTAAGGATACAGATCTCAATACCAATACACAGATTCTTAATCAGTAGATCTGCTACAGGAGCAACATTTTTAATGATGGTCTTCATGATTCACTATGAAATTACATGGCTCGTCATACAACACAACCTACTTCAATCATGACAAACATTATTTTAATTTAATCAACTAAATTGGCAGAGATTAAGATACAGTAGTACCACTTCATAGTAATGGTCAAAATCATAAAATGTTGGGCGGGAGATTTAGCTCAGTGGTTCCAGCACCTGCCTCGCAAGCACAAGGTCCTGAGTTCAATCCCTGGTAACCACATACAGTGCTGGGCGTGGTGACTCACGCCCACCAGCAATCAATCCCACATACCACAGTGCCGGGTGTGGTGGCTCACACCTGTAATCCCAGCATTCGGGAGGCAGAGCCAGGAGGATTGCTGAGTTCAAGGCTTGCCTGGGCTACACAGTGAGCTGAAGGCCAGCCTGAAGTACAAAGCGAGACCCTGTCTCAAAAAAAAAAAAAAACATAAAATGTTTATACAGAATGTTTTATTTAAACCCTATTAACTCACTTATACAAGTGAGAGAGGCAGGTACAGTATAGGGGGCTTGAAATGAGGCTATTGTGAATTTCTAGGGCACACAAGCCCCAGACTATGACTCTGAGAACACGAATCATAGGATTTGCAGAATTCTGGGAAACAGCTATTCCATAAGCAATAAATCATAGCTTTTAAAAACTAATTTTCAGATAGTCCAGGGTATCTGCAGCTGACTGATGCAAAATACCCATCTCTGCCAAATGCCTGGTCCCACAAATAAAAACGTATGAGTGGGTTGGGCCTGGGAGAGAAGCATCTGTTTTTACAGCTGTGATTGTCCATATTGTTTGACATCAGCATCAATCATATCTTTCACTGGAAAGAACAGAATATCGATCAGTACCTATGTTGGCTTAACAATATCAGCTCTACTTGGATTATCAAGACAGAATGTAAGAGCAAAGATGATACGATATTTCCAATGGTACATAATAGAAAAAAAACTAATACAAAGACACCAATAAACTATCAAGTGTTCATTTCATTCCTCTGTAAGAATTAGGCTGCATGCTGTGAGAGCAAAGGATTTACCTAGGAGGTTCTGGCTTATTAGATAAAGTATCTTCCCACAGACAGTCTAAAAAAGTAAACTGTTATGCACTGCTGCATTTTTCTATAATGTTATTACCTTTATCAAACAGTGCTGCACACTAAAATAGATCAATTATTTTATCTGTTCCTGAAGATCCAATGGAAACTATGAGATTCATTGAGTTGTAGTTTAGGAAGTAAGAGAGCATGTTAAGATTTTATGAGTCATTAAAAGTACAGAAATTTTAATGATTGCTCAGACACAAATGTTATTTATGATCATAACAAATGTATGGCTTGGAATGTGCTATTCCCTAAGGGTGTATGATGGAAGTTGACCCTCGCCCAAGGGCATGTTTAAAAATATAGCAACCTTTATACAAACATGCCAAGAATCTAGTTGCTTATATTCACTTAATGACTGACTCTTTGTTTCTTTCTGACATATGGTTAGAAGAGCTTGTTGTATGCTGATAAATCCTCCAAAGACTCAGAAGGTCAAAGTAAAGAAGCAGCGTTTGGCAACTCATGATCATCTGTCTTATTTCCTCAGGATGGAGAAGCCCTGAGCTGAGGTGATGAACAGTGGGAACGTCCTGATTCATTGGTGTCATTGTTTCTGGCCTCATTTATGTGCTGTGTAAGCATGCAGGTTAGACTCGTCATGTGGCCAAGAAGAGATTAAAAATGGCTGAGGATGAGTTAATGGGGCAGCTGGGGAGCTGTGATCCTGGGAGGCCATCGTTGTCTCCTAGGTTTAGAAGTTCTTAAAGGAATACAGAAACTGAGCACTGTGTAAGCAGATTGGCCTAGACTGAGGGTGGCTACCTGTTAGAGCTTCCAGTGATACAAGCAGCCTACTGCAGCATGCATGCGATAGGTTCACCACCACTGGACTATACCATGTATAGTAGAATAGACTTTGTGGGAAGATGACTCTGAGACAGAGCATAGGTGATAGAGTGATTTTTAGGGTGCATGCTTGGGATATACATCTGGAAAAAGGGGGGAAGGAAGCAAGACCAGCCAGAGGCAGAAGCCAAGTTGTGATGCAGGTCCACTAATGGCCTCAGCTGATGGCCCAAGGGGAACGCTGGCCCTTTAGAACTGTCTCCCTACTCTTGCACCAGTACATCACTGGATAGAGGTGACCCCAGAGGCTCAGCAAGGTAACTGCCTCTTGGTTAACGGTGGTTCTCTGCAGCTAAGACAAACTCTGAAGGGACTGAGAACAGAGGGCTAGAACTACAAGGACTCCTGGCAGTTGTGATGACAATGTCTTCATTGGATGGGGATCTGGAGAGTGTAGAGTGGTCAGCATACCCAGTTGAACTTGGGCTGTGGGTTATCTGTGTAACTACACAGCTTGCATGTAAGCTATCTCAGGCAAGTCGTGCCACCTGCATTTGGTTGTATACACCTCTAAAAATCATGTTGTTTCACAATCTAACAAGGAAGGGCAGGCTGTATGTGGTGCCCCCCACCTGTAATCTTAGCACTTAGGAGGCTGAGGCAGGAGGATTACCATGAGTTGAGGCCAGCATGAACTACATAGCAAGACCCTGTCTCAACAAACAAAACAAAACAAAAATGAAAAATAAACAAACAGACAAACAAATGGAAGCGCAGATGTGAAGACTTTGAGCCCAGGCCCCACCCCTGTTGATAGGAGTGAGGCAAAGCTAGAACTGAGCAGGAAGTGATAACAGACTGGTGTATGAGTTTGGAGAATGGTGGCTGGCACATTCCATTGACCCTGGGCAAATTACTTACACTCTCTCTTCTTCAGTTTCTTTATCTTTAAAATATGAAATATAACAACAACACTTACCTTTTGTAGCTACTATGAATGTCAAACACATTGTTATGATTTAATTACCAAGCAATGCCTGGCACAGTTTAAGAACTATATAACTGGCAACCACCTGAATAAGTTAGTATCACTCCAAAGCCTATATATTCTTAGATTCCCTACACATGCAGGATTCTGATTCTTGGGATGTACCTGAAGAGAGATAGGCAGCCTAAGTGATAGGAAGTAGCCAAGGCATCAGATAACTAATCATTCACTCACTTATTCGCAAATATTTACTGAGCACATCTCTGTGGGACGCAGTTTCCCAGATAGTAGAGATACACAATAAGCAAAACAAAGCTCCACCTATTGCAGAGATTATGTTCTAGCAAGGAGACAGTCAGTAAATAAAATACTAGATAAATATATGAAAATGGCAAGTAGTGATCAGAAAAGTGAAAGAAATGAAAGCATGGGGAGGGCTCAGGGAGCCTTGATGGTCGGGCAATGGGAAAGGGCAAGTGTATTGCTTTAGACAGAGAGGCGAGGAGAGTCAGGACAAAATGACATTTGGGCAGAAATGAATGACTTGAGGAAGGAGTCTGGCAGTCATTGAGGAGCCAAGCCCAGATGGAGCAAATAACAAGAAAAGCAGGAAAGGTCTTTCAGAGTTTTCCAAAGCTGGGTGATAGGAGATGTCCTCAAAAGAGCGAAGATCTTGGCCCAGGCAGTTTTCTGGAGGCAACCTCCAAAGGGGGCGACAGCTGAAAGTGGCCTTCACGCAGCATTCCCAGCAGCTAGGTAAACAAGCGCTGGATCCCGGAAAGGTCATCTGGATGACACCCCCCACTCCCAGGAGCCCGCGCCTGCTTCATTTGTTTGTTGTACTGCGCTCGCTCGCCTCACTCCTTGGGAAACCAGTCTTTGCTACCAAGAAATATATGCAGAACATTCTGAAAAATTCGTCCAAGTTGTGCAAAAATACAAAGATTGAAATGTTACTTTGGGTTTAAGTAGCTAGAGAAACTATGTAAATATTGGAACACTGATTCCTGAATAGCACAGGGGAAAAGAGCAAAAGTCTAAATCTGAAAGTTCTTTGGAAGGAAATAGTTGGCAGATGGGTGATTTTAAAATGTGATACCATGAATTCCTTTGCAACTTGATAACACATCAGCACTGCCCACACGTTCTAGAAACCATATGAATGAAGAAGTCTGTCATTAGAGTTGGGAATTGCTTTGTGATTGTGGCAATGGTTTGTTCTTAGGCCAGGTTCAAATTTCCCAGGTTTTGAATCCTAACCAATAATAATTGTTGGTACTGTATTTGGAAGATGATTACTAGAGATTGTGGGACAAAATATAGAATTTTCCGCCTTTTAAGGCATCTTAATCATGATTTTGGCAGTCTAGGAGTCCTCAACTTAGTAAACTGAGCAGCCAGTTCCAGAGCAGAGAAATAAGCTACTGTTTAACCCAGAGAGGAAGCTTTCAGCTGGTGTTTGTTGACCTGAGCTGATGGAAACAAGATGACAGATTGGACAAGCAGCACACCATGCAATTTATGCCCTTCATGGACTGTCAAACATTAATTTAATTTAATTTTAATCATTACCATCTGGTATGTATATAGCAAGTCAGGCCCAGATAGATATTTCCTCATCTTGAACTGGCACATGGAGCTGTGTTTTGGACAACAGCCATGTCCATACGCCCTGCGGAGGGGGCAGGAACACCGTGGAAGGCGAGATCTGTACTTATGCCAGGCACACAGCCATCAGCAGCATCAAAAGTTGTAAATAGGATCTGTTACTAGTGCTGGTTCTATCATGGGTCAGTAACCCTGTGTCCAGCCCTATTCATGGAGGCATAAATGCTGAGTCTTGTCTTCGTGTTCCTGGACACTGGCAAAAGAGGATGTTGTCTGGGCAAAAAGAGACATGTGCCTCTGATTCAAGCCTCTCGATCAGTCGGCTACAGTGACTAGCTCATCGGGTAATATTAAGCACTGACCATGGAGATAAAGATTGGGATTGAATGATCTTCAAGGTTGTCTTGCCCCTGAGAATCTGCAGTTCTCTGTGTGGATTCTGCTGCCAGATCCAGTAGGAAATATGGAAGAAATACAAAGCAGCATGCCCACCCTAGAAATCCACAGGTGCCCCAAGAAGCATCCTCTTTTCTTCCTAGCAGTTTTTAGTAGTTAGTAAGGGGTAGAATGACTGCAAGTGAATTTTCAAGGGAATGAGGAGGGGTTGGAGGAGAAAGTCCTTTATTTTCCCAATTATTGATTTCTCCATTGCAAAGTAGCTCGGTGCCTACAGGGCTAGAGGATGTTATTCAGCAAGCCAGCTCTGGCTTCAGGAGACAAACAAGTAAGCTTGTTCACTGCTTTGTGGGCAAAGACCATATGACCTACTTGAATGCAGAAAGCAACTTTTCCTCTTCCTCTTGAAAACAGAAATAGGTCTTTTTATTCTTCTGATTTTCCTGCAGTAATTTTATATATGTGCTTGATTCTGAAAGAAAATAAAAGAGCATGTATATAGGGGGTGGGGAGGTGTGGGTGGGTGGGGATATGGGTAAAAATGAGAATTAACTTGTGTCATATACTGGTACAGATTCCCCAATGTTATATGTGATTGTGAGATGTATCTAAATTGTACCAATAAAGAATTCAATTAAAAAAACTTTAAGATAACATAGAAAATGAGAAAGTAACAGATTGGTGAATCGCAGATATAGACTGCTGTTGACATCATTTTAGTAGGATATATATATATATATATATATATATATTTCTATAAATATTCACAAAAATGGGGTCATGTTATAGATAAAGAAGAGCAAAATCTCTCTCAATGGGTGGTTTTCTTCTCCAGAATGTATCAGCATACCCAGAAGCAATATTCAGGGGCTTCAAGAGATGAAAGGAAACAGTAGCGTTGCAAAATTTGCCACCTCCAATTTCAAGGCTCAATGTTCGTTCCAGCCCAAGCTGTGTCTGTCCAACTCACCTCTTGGCAACCACCAAGGACAGACTTGCCAGCCCTGCAGAAACATGAGACCACCTCTAGTCAGAATGTGAATCTTGCTTCTTTCCATTAAACACTATATTTTTCCTTTCTGAAAGGAACACAAAGCAGTTTCATCAGAGGGGTCCATGCTGCATGAAAAATCATTTGCAACAGTTAACATGGAGGAGAGTGATGAAGAAAGAGAAAACCATTTTCTGCCCTCCTTTCCTAACTATAATGAGTCTAAAACATATTTTAATTGTTTTTCTTTATATTAATAGGGAATATTTTTCCATATAGGACTTATTTTGGCTTGTGCATAACAATATAAAAAGATACTATCTACAAGTATATTTTGCCCTCGGTAAGCATGTAATTTCAGCTATCTGCTGAAATCCAACCCCAAGCTCTGAAAAACAACCAGAAGTACACACTCCCAGAGCCAGGCCATAAGAGGAACAGTGGAGAAAGCCAGGTTTATTTCAGTGGCAAAGGGAAGCGTTGTATCAGTGGGAAGGTAGAGTCAGAATAAGAGGATCACACGTACTGTGAGTTATAGAGCTGACACTTGAGAGCATAGAGAAAGAGGAGTGTGAGTCACTAATATTTATTCAGCATCTACTATATACTTATAAATTGTGCTAAATTCCTGAGAGTAGCTTTTTCTTCAAAGTAGTCTCAAAAGGCAAATAGGCTACTTTATATGAGTGCATATTATAAACTAGTGGATTTAATTTTGACATGTTCACATATGTACATAATGTATTTCCATCATGATCTCTTTTTCTTCCTCAATTCCCTTCCTCTTCTCTAATAATCTCCTTTCTACTTTCATGTCATGTCTCTTTCTATTTTCTCCCTAGATTCCTCTTATGAGAGAAAATGGGATATTTGACTGAGTTTGGCTTCTTTCATTTAACACGATGGTCTCCGGTTCCACCAATTTTCCAGCAAATAGCATAATTTCATTCTTTATGGCTGAATACTATTTCATCAGGTGCATATACCACATTTGTATACATTTGTTAATCTGTTGTTGAGTGCCTCGATGATTATAGCTATGGAAAGTAAAACACACAGAAGCTAAGTATCTTGCCCAAGGGTATACAGCCATTCAGTGGCAGAACCAGGCCTACATTCAGATTTGTATGGCTCCTAAGTGGCTCTATTTCTGCTATGGCACACACTCTAAAAATGAACCAAATGGCCCTCAGGCTAGCCTCAAACATGTAGCAATCTTCCTGCCTCTGCCTCCTGATTGCTGGGATTATAGGTATGAGTCACTGTGCCAGCTAATGTTCCAATTTTACATACCAGAAAGCCAGGGTTTCAAGAGGTTATGCTATCTGCATTCAGCCACATGGTAAGTGGCAAAGCAGGATTTGAGCCCAGTTTGATCTGAATTTAACACCCACAGTCTTCTCGCCTCTCTGTCTAAAGCAATACACTTGCCCTTTCTCATAGACTAACCATCAAGGCTCCCTAAGCCCTCCCCATGCTTTCATTTCTTATGCGCCAGGGTAAATTCAAGACTAGACAGTTATTTGTTAGGGCCATTCTTAAGTCAATTTGGGCACTGACACAGAGCCAAAACACCTGGTTTCTAAAAATCCTCTCATCTGTATGTTCAAACAAGGTTTCTCTAAAACTCATCACTCTTATTTGTCTCCTGGGACACTAGCTGTGTTCATCATTAAAATTACTTTCCTGGCCGGGCGTGGTGGCTCACGCCTGTTATCCCAGCACTCGGGAGGCAGAGACAGGAGGATTGCTGAGTTCGAGGCTTGCCTGGGCTACATAGGAAGCTCAGAGCCAGCCTGAACTACAAAGTGAGACCCTGTCTCAAAAAAACAAAATTACTTTCCTGCTAGGTGTGGTGGCTCACCCTGTAATCCTAGCGCTAGGGAGGTAGAAGCAGGAGGATTGCTGTGAGTTTGAGGCTTGCCTGGGCTACATAATGAGCTGAGGACCAGCCTGAACTACAAAGCAAGACCCTGTCTCAAAAAACAGAAACAAAACAAGCCGGGTGTGGTGGCTCACACCTGTAATCCCAGCACTTGGGAGGCAGAGGCAGGAGGACTACTGAATTCGAGGCTTGCCTGGACTACATAGTGAGCTCAGAGCCAGCCTGAACTATAAAGTGAGACCCCATCTCAAAAACAAACAAACAAACAAAACAAAACAAAAATATTTTCTGGCTAAGCTATCCTTAGTAAAAAAAAAAAAAAAATTGAAGCTATATTTTCAAAAAATGTTTTCTCTTTCTTTCTTTCTTTTGATTTTTGTTCTGTTTTGTTTTGTTTTTGAGACAGGGTCTTGCTTTGTAGTTCAGGCTGGCCCTGACCTCACTCTGTAGCTCAGGCAAGCCTTGAACTCAGTAATCCTCCTGTCTCTGCCTCCCAAGTGCTGGGATCACAGGCGTGAGCCACCATGCCCAATATTTGTGATATGTGGTACTGATTGCTGGTGGGTGTGAGCCACCATGCCTGGTATTGTTGTATGTGGTTACTGGGGATTGAACCAGGGACCTTGCACTTGCCAGGCAGGTGCTGGAACCGCTGAGCTAAATCTCCAGCCCTAAAAAATGTTTTTCTTGAAAGGTCATATCCAGCAGAGATTATTGGTGCCCTAGTCACACCCTGTCAGTGTTCCCCAGTCCCATACATGCCTGTGGTCCCGCCACAAGTGCCCATAATCATCTCTCCAGGAAAATGGTCTCTGGTGCAATGATCTACAAGAGCCAGAAAGTTAACATTCAAATATGCCAGCTTCCATGTTCTTGTTTGAGAGAACTCTGAAGCGAGTCTCGCACAGTCTCCCAGAGCTCCCCAGTAGACATAGGTCTTAGTTTCCCACTGGAGTAACCTGCCCTCTAACACATCCGTTACTGTTTTTTCTTCCTTCTCTGTCTCGCTTTCCATCATCTCTACTGGTGTTTGCAGGGATCACCTCCCACAGGAACTAGCTGCTTCAAGTCCCTGTCTTGGGTTCTACTATTTTTGTAGAAAGCCACCAACATAACATAGGGATTCTCAACTTTGACATTATGACATTTTGAGCTGGAGAATTCTTTTGTACTTTTCTGTGCAATTTTTTGGTAGTTTTTCTTTTGTTTGTCAGGATCTCTGGTCTCCACCAACTAAATACCAGTGTTGCCCTTTCCTTGCATGCAATAGCCAGATATCGCCACATGTATTTTAGGGAGCAAAGCAACTCAGGTGGCAAATCATTTCTTGTCTGAGGTGCCATGGGAAGTGTGTATGAGTGTGGGTAGATTTGGCAAGGCAGATCTGGAGGGTTGGGTGGGATTCTCAGTGAGCACAAGTTTAGGGGAGGCCATAGGTGGGGTGTGGAGGAGTGTGTGTGTGTGTGTGTGTGTGTCTGAAGAGAAGAAAATGATGAACCAACTCTCATTTTGCAACTCTAGCTGGTATCAAGCAGTCTCTTGCTCAAAATAGATGAACAGCTCAGAACTAAATTCTACCTCTTATGATTCCTTTTAGAAAAATGACAAGTACACAGAGACCATTATGATGTTTGCATGACATCAGTTTTCAGGTGAGTTCAGTTTGGATGACAAGCCCTTAAGCAGCCATTTCACAGCCTGTCACTTTCTGGGTTGCTAGGGATGTTTTGACTTTTAAATACTTGGGTAGTGCTGTTAAAAATCAATATGCAGTTCCAATACAGGGAATACTGTCAATCAGAGGACAGGGTCAGATAAAGTTGAAAATGACTTCTTAGCCAGAGATTTCGGCCTGGTTTTTGCTGGGATATATGTGCATATAAGACCTCTGAGAAGAGTGACAGATTTTTCAGAGGTGGTAAAGAAGCTTCTTAGCTAGGTGATACAGGAGAGAATATGCAGATGTTTGAGACTGCTCCTTATTCTCTGTCTTCTCTGTATTCTTCTGTTTTGCTAGAAAAGAGGAAAAAATATAGGTTAATACTTACGATGAAGTCTTTATTTTCATTACTTAGATTTCTGCTAAAAGCATTCTCTTTGTAGTTGCTAGTCATTACCTCTAAATTCTCACATCTCCCATGGCCAAGCACTGTAGCAAACTAGTACAAGATATTATATATGACCTGTCTGCCCACAGCCACGCCAGCATTTATCATTGGTTGACTTTGTGATCGCAGCCATTCTTTGTGGAGTGAGGTGGAATCTCAATGTTGTTTTCATTTGCATCTCTCGAATGACCAGAGATGTTGAGCATTTCTTCATATGTTTCTTGGCTGCTTTGATTTCTGCCTCTGAGACCTGTCTGAATCCCTTGGATTACTTCGACCAGTTTGGTATGCACATCACCCAGAATTAGTGTACAGTACTTTCCTACTAATGACTAGCACCTATGATTTTCCTTGGTAGCTTGCTCATGTTCTAATAGGTTGCCTTGCCTATACATAAACCCCAGGAGTTTGTATAACCCAGGGCAGACCCACAAGCCAATGGGCAGATTTGGGAAAGTTCACTTCCTTTCATTCTTGTTGAAATTAACTATAATAATTTACATGCCAAAGCTTCACCTTGGAATCAGGACAAAGCTGAAGCATATCATAAAGTATCATAAAACTTGCTTCTTGGCTTCCTTTCATTTTGTGCTCTGCTTTCTCCCGTGCTCTTTCAATATCCCATGGGAACTATTCCCCAATAAACCATTTGCACAAGAATCCTCACGTCCGTGTTTGTTCCTAAGGAATTTGACCCAAGACATAAGCATTCTGAGGTCTACCTATATTGAAGTTAAAGGGCAGGTGAACACTATCACTCACATGAAATGTTCCAGAATCTTACTACCTCTCACAAAATAGAGACAGTCATTAGATGTTTCTGGCTGGTGGTTTTAGGCTGAAGAACCAAGAAAGTAAATGGACCTCTGACTTTTGTGCACTGTCTCCACAGCTAGGAGAGCCACAAAGGACCCCTGGAGGTGTCTTAGAAGACTGTTTAGCCCAGGAAAGGAGGAGTGGCTGGCCTTACTCATGTTTGAGTGATGTGGCTCTTGAACACCTTAACTTGTGCCTCTGTGCTTTCATGCTTAAATACCACAGAGGGGAGTGATTCAATGAAATAGCTATGTATATTAGAATCTGTATCTGATACTTACTGTGGCTTGAGGGGATCTCTGCAATTTTAGTGCAAGATGGATTGATAGGGCACCGATTTTTAAGTTCTTTCTACTTGTTTGGAAATGCTTTCTCATGCATTATGTAATCTAATTTTTGTAGCATATTAATGTTCCCCTTTTTTCAGTGTTTTGAGACAGGATCTCATCCACCTTTGTTGGTCAAGCTGGCCCTGAACTCATTATATAACTCAGGCTAACCTTAAACTCATGGTAATTGTCCTGCCTCTGCCTCCTGAATGCTGGGATTAAAGGTGTGAGCCATCAGGCCCAACTAATGTCCCAATTTTACATACCAGAAAGCCAAGGTTTAAAAAGGTTATGCTATCTGCATTATACCACGTTTGTGGTAAGTGGGAAAGCAGGATTTGAGCTCAATTTGGTCTGATTTTAACAACCATGTACTTAACCACCCACTGGAGTATGGCTCTACGGCTGGTTCTCTTTTCCCTAAAGTGATGAAGGACAGCTCTGTCAACATCTGGACAAGGCAAAAAACAAAACAAAACAAAAACCTATCTCATCTGGGAAGTTTTATACAGACATTTTTCTTTTCCAAGATGAATAAGTAGATACACCAGAAATTGAAATATAATGAGCCTGACATGCTGTGATACAGATAATATTTTATACAGTGAAGTTTTCTCTAAGCTTAGCATTTCCTTATTGCAAGGCCAAAATGATTATAAATGATTTATGCAGAAGGTAGAAAATGAGCCTTTCTTTAACTGTCCTTGTGAGAGAATTTCATCCACTAGAGTTTCTCTTCTATTTGGGTACTTGCTAAGGTTGTTATTAGGTTTGAATATTTTGTTTTGCCTCCTATCCACCTCCTAGCCTCTTTCAGCCTGCCTTTTTTTTGGCCTTGGATCCAAGGCCAAGAAGGCTGAAGAACTACTCTGATTTTGTCCAGTTCCTCCCACGATTAAAAAACATAGTTATGCCTGAATTCTAGCAGTTTTTGCAAACCTCAAATGCAATATGAAAGCAGTTTTAGATAACAACTTTTCATGAAAAAGACAATATATCTTGTATTTTGATACAGCATATATATTCATATTTTAGTTTAAACAGTGAAGGGAGACTATAGACTTATTTTCTTGAAAATGTAAGATGTCAGTTATCAGCAACAGAAAATATTAATTTCAAAGTAGTTGCAAAAGAATTGATTTTGTTTGTTTGCTTCATGTTTCCTTTCTTCTTTTTGTACCAAAGATCGAACTCAAAACCCTGCACTTGAGGGGCAAGCTCCAGAACCACTGAGCTAAATCCACAGCAAAAGAACTGATTTTCACTTTCGTTTGGAACTAGGCCCAAAACTTAGAGCAGAGCAAAGCTTTTTTCTCTAGAGTTCAAAACTAAAACTAACTCTTTAACAGAGCACACTTTCTCATTTGAGACAAAACATGTGAAAGTGTTTCAATTGTGAGACAGCTCCAGGTAAATGCTATTGAAGAAAATAAAATGTTAAGTATGGAATCACAAGTTTGCAGAGGGCTGAGGATTCAGCTCAGTGGTTCTGGCACCTCCCTTTCAAGCACAAGGTTCTGAGTTTGATCCCCTGGTACTCAAAAAAAAAAAATTACAAGAGACCCCTTGAAACAAGTAGTCCTGCACCCAACTTTCAATGAGGAGCAACTGATTCATCATTTATGGCTGTTCTATTTTGAAAGGATTTATACACCTACATTTTCCACCTTTTGTGCTTATTTCAAGACACCATTACCTAACCAAACACTTGGTACATTCAGTATTTTATAGAGCTCTCTAAAATGAATGGATATATCAAAAAGGAAAAAATATGAAAAGATTAATAGAAAATTTATGATTGGGTTTCTTACTAGTGTGGTTAGTCAATAAAACTGAAATAAATTATACATAAGTTCAACGTTTTTACAACTAATTTCATATTCTGTACTGTGGATTTTGTCCTCAATGAATAAGATGATCCATGTAATATGCATTCCAAACAAAGATTCTTTTGAAAAAGAAAGATCTTATTAATAATCATACTGGCACAACAGGACTGCTCTGAGCAAACTGGCATTAATGGGTCTTTTTTAAAACAGGAGGGGAGGAAGAATAGGTAAAAATACCTGTACAGTGGGCTCTAAATTAAGAAGCAAAGGAGTTTTAAGTCAAATGATGATTTAGAAGAATGTTACCAATAATGCCTTTAACTGTCTTACCTCACCCTGGAAGAATGGTTTTAAAAATGGGCCAAATGACAGTCTTTTCCATTACTTTAGAAAAAAAGAATTAAACTCTTAATCAAAAACTAAGTTGAGGGCCAGGGATTTCGATTAGTGGTTCTGGCATCTGCCTCGCAAGCACAAAGTCCCAAGTTCAATTCCTAGTACCCCCACACCAAAATAGGTTGAGAGACCATATTTCTGAGTTCTGTAATCTTACTGACCTATCACGAGCTTCCTGCTCCACCCTTCTGCTTCGCACCACCCTCTATCCACCCCCCCCCCACCGATTTACAACTTCCTCAACTATACCTCTGCTTCTGGGTCAGACTAACGATCATTCTGTCCACCTGCCATGGACAGCCGCACCACTCAGAATTACTCCGCCCAGGTGAAGGCTGCCTTAGACGTTCTTACCAGCATGCATCTGCATGCTTCCCAGATGTAGACCTCTCTCGGCACCTATTTTTTGGTGATCCTGGGGCTCTGGAGGGCGTGGGCCCCTTTTTCCACGAGTTGGCTGAGAAAAAGTACGATGGCACTTACCGTCTCGTGCTGTGAAGCCGGGAAGAAAGGCACTTCCTCTGCCAGGGTGAAGACAGAGTGCCCCAAGCTGAGTGGTGTGACAATCTGAAAGCCATGGAAACTTCTCTGGCTCTGGAGAAGAACCTAAACCAGGCCTTTATGGCTCTGTACGGCCTGGGTTGGGTTAATGGGGAGCGTCTTCTCTGTGAATTTCTGGTGAGGCACTTCCTAGACGAGGAGACAAAAATCATCCAGAAGATGGAGACCCACCTGACCCACCTCCGTGGGTTGCTGACGCAGAGGGTGACCTGAACAACTATCTCTGTAAACTCAGGTTCAAACGCAAACGCATCTAGAAGCTCCTGGAGCCCAGCTGCCACGGAAGGGCTTCTTCGTGCTTTCCTGACATTGAGATTTCTGCTTGAGCCTCTCTTTTGCAACATGTCACCACCCAAGTTGTTACAAATGGAAACAGAAAAGTTAGTTTTGTAGAAATAAGCTAGTGGAAAGAAAGAAAACATTTTGAATAACATGAAGCATTTCCAATCTGTTTAACTCTTTAGAGTTTCTTTTTTTTTTTTTTTTTTTTTTTTGAGACAGGGTCTCACTTTGTAGTTCAGGCTGGCCCTGAGCTCACTATGTAGCCCAGGCAAGCCTCAAACTCAGCAATCCTCCTGTCTCTGCCTCCCGAGTGCTGGGATTACAGGCGTGAGCCACCACGCCCGGCCTCTTTAGAGTTTCTAATTGGACTGTTCTCAACTTTCTGAGTCACCTGTGTGCTTTGAGGATCTGGTAAGTTTTTATTTTCTGTCAAGAAAGGGGAACACACCTATTCATAAATATTGCATATAGTTTTCATGGTTTGTAATTTCTATGAAGTCATTCAGGATACCAGATTAAATTCTAAAATGTGTTCTTGATTTTGCCCACTCACACAGAGAGCAAATGAAATGGATTATGTCATATACCTCCTATCCTGCAAAGTCATAGTAAAATGGTTTTACTTGGTTTTCAGGTTGATGTGATCCTATCTGCCTATTCCAAGTCCACCATGGGAAGAAGAAGCCCTTTGGAATTCATCTTTGCATCCAAATTAGCTTGCTACAAAGAACTCTGATGATTACATCATTCACTGACCTCTTTATGAAGCCTCTCAGGAGAAATTTTGGTCTGGCCTTACTATTAGAAATAACAGGGCTTTCTTCGCTTGCGTAATTGGTTTGTTTTTATTTGATGGACACTAAATGATGTAATTAAGTTTCCTTTTCCAACACCTCCTAAAATGTTTACATTTAAGTTTGTAGTCAACCCAGAGTAAATGAGTAGGATTGCATAAGCATTTTTGTATAAGCTTTGTTATTGGTTCATCTGTTACTAATTTCTTGATGTATGCCATGAATTCTTTTAAGCCGTTTTAAAGTGTTTCTGGAACAAGCTTGTTTATAAATAGATGATAAATAAACTTATAAAATTGTAGATTAAGTTTGCAGTTTATTTTGGAGAATAAGGAAGAGAACTTTAAGGAAACCCTCAGAGAAAAAGTGACTTGAATACAGGTGGGTTAAAGGGACATTAAACTCCAGAAACCCAGAGAGAAGCAGGAAAGTGTAATATTTTATACAATTTGTATTCCACCAATAGCAGCATTATAGGTGTGTATTGTTTTCTTTGAACTTTGGAAAGCTGGAGTTTAAAGTTTTTTTCAAACAACAAACATAGAAAAAATATTTTTCTAAAGTTTCCTTCCTTCCAGCATAACACATAAAATCACTTCTTTTATACTGGAAATGTCAGCATCAGAAAAATATTTTTCTGAGATGAGGACAACTGTTTTGCTTAGTTAACTTATCATCCTGTTTTCATGCAGTCTTTTTGATAAGAAAAAAGAATATACCGGAAATGTTCTTCCTACAGAAAGGAGATTTTCTCATTTGCTGGTAGTTGACAATATGAGATATATAGAGGCAGTTAATAATTGTCTTCAGATTTGGGTTAAAAACTCATACTTCTGTACCTAAAATATGTACTTGAAATAGAAATTATTTTCAAATTAACACCCATGTATAAACACTAATCTGAGGGATAAACATCACCTGATTATTGTAAGAGTACTAGAAAGACTGTATTTAAAAGTAGATTATTTGGGAAGAAGAATGAGGAAATTGTTTCCAAGTAATGGCAATATTGTCAAACCATTAAAACCTCCAAATAGACTAATATGTTCCCTGGTCATCAAATAATGTCTGAAGAAACAACAATTTTCTGGGCAGAGAGTATATGATTCAAGGAAATGATAAAATATTAGTTTTACTAGTAGAAGTAAGTTAAAGTTCTTAAATATATTTGTGAAAAAATGAAAATTTTGTGACATTAAATGTCTAGAGGTTAAGTTGGAAGCAAGTCCCACGAGGATTTCTTCTGTGAGAAACAGTGTATGTGTACTTGCTTAGGGGATCATAATAAATGAAATTAAATAACACCTGCCCCCTGAGTTAAATTAAACCTCATTTCAGGAAGAGAAGCCAGAACAGAGAGAGCAGAGACCAGGACAGGATGATCAGAGGAAGTTCAGCTTTTTCTGCTAATCCCATGGAGACACAAGGGAAAGCTGATGACCCAAAAGAACTAGGAAGGATATGCAGACCCAATTGGTTTATCATTGCAGTGACTCTGTATCCTGGCCAATGTCCCCCAGTAGACATCAGGCTGTCAGAGTTCTCCATATTTACCTCCATATGCCTCTCTTAGGGACTACAGTGGGTTTCCTCTTTTACAGAAGTGCAAGACCTAGGAGATTAAGGTCTCTAAATGACTGTATGAATTCTCTGTCATCACTAGCTGTCATTAGTAATTAATAAGGCTCATGGGGTTCTTTCTCATCTGGAAAACCTTCCATAAGCCCCTTCACCAAATCAAACACAGTCCGCTTTTCAGCCAAGTTCGAACCTGTGAAATTTCCCCTGACTGACCTATTTCAGTCATCTGGCATGGACTTGTCTTCTCTTAGTTGTCTTATGAGATTCACTAGACTAGCCAAATTGAAAACCGGAAGGCAGATAGCACAATACTTGAGCAATGAGCTGTGGGCAAGATCCTGCTTCCACTCCTGGCTCAGATTCTTCCTCTCCTAGTCCCAGCTTCTTCATCTGCAAAACTTGACGTGATCACAGTCATGATGATGCTACACAGCTCGTAGACTGCAGTGAAGACCAAGTGAGACAAGCCAGGCGTAGTCTGACACCATGACCCAATACCACATGATAAATGCAGAGTAGGTATTAGGTGGTTTTTTATACTTGAGATATATTGGTAACATTTCTAAATAAACTGGCTCTTCAGTTTCAGAAAAAATATAACTTTAAATTCTAGACTATCACTGTAACATTCCTCCCTTTAAATAGACCCTATATGTGGAGTATAATTTACTCATTTTTTTTTTTTTTGGATGTGATGTTCAATGAGTAGGAGGAAGAAAAAGCAAATGGAGGACCATTCTCTCTTCAGCCAAATAAGTTGAACCACATTATTTAGGACCTAGAATTAATTGCTTTAATTACCACACTGCTAAAAGCAGGCATGACAGCATTTTAACCTCTCAGGAAGGACAAGCTGCACAAAGGGGTCATTTCAGAACTGAAATTAATTAACTTCTGGCTGTGGTTCTTTGCACAGTTGCCAATTCTTGGAAGTCTTCTCCACCCACTCTTTTCTCCCATGCATGTTTCTCCTGCTTTGGGGTAGCCTTGGATGTATAAGTGTGAGGGTGCAGGCACTGAATAGACACAGGCAGAACATGAGACATCATGAGGCCTTGAACTCTTTTTAACTAGGGCCTGTGTAAAGCTCTTGTTTTGGGATTTCTTTGTAGTTAGTATTTTCTCTCTGAAAGCGAGTACAGACTTAGAGACTGGACTATAAATGCTACTTATTTTTAAGGGGATGTAAATAAAAGGATAAAAAGTCAAAAAATAGAAATGGGCAATGTTTGCACTATATTCATGTTAGATTCTATATCTCTTCAGCCATTTATCCATCTTGATGAGTAATTTATTTACACAATAATAATGAAGCAGGGATTAATCCATAAGTATGTGAGTGGAGGCACACTAATTAATAAAAGGTTTCAGTGAAGTATATACTGTCCAAAAAGCAGATATCCTCAATATAAGGATAGGGGTCCACAGATGAGAATACAAAATAGGAACTCCTTAGGTCTTCTTTGTGATCCTGACTAGAAGCTAAAAAATACTTTACTGGGGAAATTCCCCTGGAAAGCAAAGACAGGGAGAGAAAAAGAGAGAGAGAGAGAGACAGAGACAGAGACAGAGACAGAGACACAGAGACAGACAGAGACAGAGAGACAGAGACAGACAGAGACAGAGAGACAGAGAGAGAGAGGGAAAAGACATCAAATAGCTTCAGGACTTGCACTAAAAGACCAGAAAAAGAACCTGACAGGACATGCAATAAAAGCGAGGTCCAAAAATGATAACCCAGCTCAACCCCTATTAAAATACAGAGGAGAGCCAGAGATTTAGCTCAGTGGTTCTGGCGCCTGCCTCGCAAGCGCAAGGTCCTGAGTTTGATCCTGGTAACCACATATAATGCTGGGCATGGTGACTCATGCCCACCAGCAATCAATACCACATACCACAGTGCTGGGCGTGGTGGCGGATGCCTAATCCCAGCACTCGGGAGGCAGAGGCAGGAGGATTGCTGAGTTCAAGGCTTGCCTGGGCTACAGAGTGAACTGAGGGCCAGCCTGAACTACAAAGAGAGACCCTGTCTCAAAAAAAAAAATACAGAGGAAGCAAAAGAGAGGTGGCTAAGTTTAAGATAGTATGTACTCACACCTATGTAGTAACAAATACATATATGTATGTGTATATTCACTCTAGAGTCACAGTATTATTCACTCTACGATGATCATAGAGTACAATAGATAACCCTTTTCCCCTTACTAACTGTAAACTAACAAAAAGTGAGGCACCTCTTTGCCAACTAGCTGCCTACCTCATAGATTAAGCCTTTAGAGGTAGGTTAAGGACAAATAACTAACAGACAAACCAAAAGGATCCCCCCACAGACTGCTGGAAGAAATGACATTAGGCAGAGACTAGGTGCCTGGAAGCCAGTCTAGTTATGGCAGATTCCAGGTGGAGAAAAAAGTCAACCCCTTCCTCTGTAAAAACAGCTAAAAAGAAGGCCCCCGAAGTCCTCCATCTTTCCAGAATCCCTTGCTTTTGAGAATCCCTTGCCCTGATTCTTTCTTATCAGGCTGGCTATCTATATTCTCTTTTTCCTCCTTCTTTTTCCTCTTCACAGTGTTTTTTTTCTCTTGTTAAACTTCGTCACTCTTATTTGTTATTTGGGCTGAGTTATGACCCCAGCGAGCTCCTTGGACAGTGCAGTAATGGTGCTTCTCCCCCAGATAGAACATCAGGATTTTAGCTATTTTTATGATTAAGAATTATAAGAGGAAGCAGGCAAAATGTCTAGATTTTTTAAAAAAATACCTCTAAAACTCTAATTACATACAATATCAGGTCAAAGTAGGGAAGAAATGAATAGAGTCCACTATTCTGGGATTTAAAATCAATCACTCATTTTTGCTAGAAATTCACAGCCTGAACTTCTCCATGAGAAAACATCACCTAGCCTCATTTTGAAGGGTAGTTAACAAAATAAGTAGCAAAAGTGTCAAGGTCAAGAAAGGGAGAAAAAAACTGAAGAATTGACTCGGATTTAAAAGACTAAAAACCATAACATGTTAAAAGCATGAATCTGGATTACAGCAGGGTAATGGGAAAATAATTGTGTGAAGAGTGTTGGGACTTGATAAAATGTGCATATAGATCACAGATTTGATAATGATGTTCTATCAGAGGTCAAACTTCTGATTTGGATAATTGCATATTGGTTAGGAGAATCTCCTTGCTTTTTAGAAATCATGCTCTAGAGTACCTAGAAATAACTAGCTAGGCAAAATATCTCCAACTTGCAGATGATTGAGAAAAATAATTGGTGAATTTATATAAAGGCTAAAAAGTACTTCTATTAATGCAAGAGTTCTGAAAATTTAAAAATTGTCTCTAAATAAAAGTTGTTCCCAAAAGCTCAATGTTCAGATAATTTACACCCAACTGGACTCAGACACTCATAGCTATACTTTGTCTTTATCTGGAAACTGCTGTGTCACTTCTCATTGGTAGAGGGAGAGATTCTGTAAGGGAAGAGGGTATTTATTTTTTTTAATAGTGATTATTTGCTACCTCTGCTAGACTGTGAGCTCTTTAAGGATAAGGATTTGCTGTATTTATCTTTATAACTTTCCCCCCTAGCACAGTGCCTAATTTAGACTAAGTTTTTAAAAATAGTATGTTGTGGGCCAGGGATTTAGCTCAGTAGTTCCAACATCTGCCTTGCAAGTGCAAAATCTGGAGTACAATCCCTGATATCATGCCCACCAGCTATCAGTACCATACACCACAATGCTGGGTGGCTCACAACTGTAATCTCAGCACTCAGGAGGCAGAGGCAGAAGGATTGTGAGTTCGAGGCTAGCCTAGGCTACATAGTGAGCTCAGGGCCAGCCTGAACCACAAAGCGAGACCCTGTCTCAAAAAATTTAAAAAAAATAATATGCTGAAGAAATATTAGAGTGGCTTTTTAAGTGACCATTTGGACTTGGATTCCTAGTCATAGGGCTTTGTAGACAATTTAAATACAGAAACAGAAAATTCCAAATACTTTTTTCTGTATATAATATAAATTATATACTTTTGGATTTGCTATACAATCAGCCCAGGGTTCTTTTGCTAAATTCAAGTTAGAAATCACAAAAAGGCAAGTAGTTCTAACCAAATGAGGATTTATTGGTATGTTGTGGTTTATATCTAAATGTCCCCCCAAAGCATCATGTGCTTCTAGGTGGGGCTTTTGGGAGGTGATTGGAGTATGGGAGCCTGACACGTATCCGTGGACTAATCCACTGATGTGCTTATGGCTGAGTGTAATGTTGAGTGTACAGTTTGGAAGGGTCCATCAACCTCCGCCTCCTTGATCTCTCTCTGGCTCACCACCATACCAGAAGCAAGCCTCTTAAGGCATGCTCCTCTACCATACTGCTCTACCTTGAAGTCAGAAACAGAAATTTTCTGTTTCTGTATTTAAATTGTCTACAAAGCCCTATGACTAGGAATCCAAGTCCAAATGGTCACTTAAAAAGCCACTCTAATATTTCTTCAGCATATTATATAGACCAAAACGTTTACAAATTGTGGCCAGAACAAACCTTTCCTCCTTTCAGCTGTGACCATTGGGTATTGTGTCTCATTGACAAGAAAGTAAGATATGGGCCTTATGCTCAAACAAAAGAGAGACAGCACAGAATTTATGGGGGAAAAGCAACACAAATATAAGCTGTGGCTCATCCATTTGAAGTTTACATTCCTGTTGGTAAAATAAAACACACATTGAACTAAGCAAAGCATGAAATAATAAATTGGATGTTGCAGTCTCTATGAGTTGTAAGAACTTCTGGAAGGGCCCATTCTTTTCTGTTTTCATCCTCCAATCAACACGTCTCAACCCTCTCCCTCCTACTTTGCCCTGTATATTGTGCACTCCTTTGCCTTTAAGTAGCTAACAATCTATACTTAAAGTGTTATGCCACAAGGAAGATTGATAAAGAAATCACCTATTCCTATGTAAACGTGCTATTAGTCTAGTCTCAGCCAGGTAAGTAAGATGGCCGTCTTTCAACTTTTAGACCAATTTGTCACATTTTGGAGTACTACGAACATTGCTAGACCGTGGAGCTGCCTAAACATAAATACAACAAGGGCTTAGAAACACATTTTTCCAGCCAGTGGTCATTTGAAGGTCTCTGAGTAATGAAAACTTTAGTACTGGTCTTGGCTACAAATTTCTTCATCTAAACATTCAAGTTGTGGATCTGCTGAGACTGGAAAACATTGGAGCCTATTTCGCTGAAGTAAATATTAGCAAGCCGGATATCTATTCTTGAGTCAGCTTACATTCCAATTATTATTAGCTGCTTACATCAGTAAACTTGTATTTAGCTTGACACCTGTTGCAAAGAGGATCATGTTTCTGTATGCCTGTAATAACAATTTAAGTCTCCAGGAGCAGCCAAAATGTGACATTGAATCTATTCTTATTGCAACATTGACTGGAATTATCTTTTTAGCATAGTGGGATAGAGTGGGAAATACAATTTTTAAAAAGTAAAATGTTATACCATTTAAATATTTGGCCCAACCTAGTAAAATTTTTGGAAGTATATTTTTAAAGCTACAATTTAGGAAGTTAGTAGGTTATAAGATCAACATATAAAAATCAATTGTGGGAGTAATGTTTGCCTTTTTTTTGGTATCAGAAATTGACCTTAGGACCTTCCATTTATGAGAGAGACATCAGAAAAACTGAGCTAAACTCTAGCCTGGGAGAGTGGTGATTAACTGACACATATAAAACTTTATCAAACATATGTATGAACTATATGCTTAAAGTCTGGGGGTTGTTCATGTGAATTATACCTTCATAAGACTAATTAAAATTAATAAATTCCATATATACAAGTAATAAGTTAGAAAATATAATGAAAAAGAAGTCTCCCTTTAAAACAACAAAGAACAAGCACACACACACACACACACACATATATATATATATATATATATATATATATATATATATATATATATATATATATATTTTTTTTTTTTTTTTTTTTGTACTGGGGATTGAATTCATGACTTTCCAAGGCAGGTGTTGAAACCACTGAGTTAAATCCTTTGCTAAAATAATTTGTGTTTTGAGACAAGGTCTCGCTTTGTAGTTCAGGCTGGCCCTGACCTCACTATGTAGCCCAGGCTAGCCTTGATCTCAGCAATCCTCCTGCCTCTGCCTCTTGAGTGCTGGGATTATAGGCATGAGCCACCACACCTGGCACTGTGGTATGTGGTACTGATTGCTGGTGGGCATGAGTCACCATGCCCAGTATTTTTATATGTGTTTACCAGGGATTGAATCAGGGACCTTGTGCTTGCTAGGCAAGCACTGGAACCACTGAGCTAAATCTCCAGCCCTAAAATAAATTTTTAAAACACCTGGATAAAAACTTATAATCAAGCCGGGCGTGGTGTCTCAAAAAAAAAACACTTATAATCAAAATGTCCAAAACCTATATGACAAAAACTAAAATGTGCTTCTGAAACACAAAAATACACAAGAACAAATAAAAAGACATAATATTGTCAGAAACTACAATTCAGTTGAAAGATCTTAATTGCATTTATTTTCTATTCTAAAACTGGATGGCACTTCATTGCATAAAGTACTATATGGGGTCCAGTGCGCAAGGAGAGAAAATTCATTTTATAGGCAGAGAAAGGTTAGAGAAATTGCAAACAAAAAACCCCACAAAAAGTAGATGAGTCATTTCAAAATCCCATCTTTTCTAAGGTAAGGACACAGATACAACACTGGTTACTGTCTGATTACTCCAGGCTCCTTCAGTAAGGATTAAAGGCTTAAAGGGTATTTGGGTTAAAGCAGAGGGAATTTTGCAGTCCTGTGGATTTGGCCTGTTTAGGGAAATGTGGCTCTCCATCATTCTCCTGATTTCTCCAAAGGTCATTTAACAATTTAGTTTTGGTTTTGTGATGTGAACTTGTTAGGGTGAGTGGCTCCATTCTGATATTTAGTCTAGTCTATTGGGGCCCAATGCAGGTGAGTCCCAAAACAATGCTTTCTGTAATTTTTACTTTATACTGTGTTAGAGGTTAAGAAAATTCATTAAAGTGTTAATTCTTCCTAAGTTAGCTTACGTTTGCACACTGACTGAATAATAATATTAAAGTTATTCTTATTTGAGAATTTTATTTGCCACATAATAAGTACATACCTATTGGTTATAGTATTGCTACTTTTTGATGTGATATGGGGTCCAGAATTCTATTAAAATAATTTCATATTTTAAAGATAAATTTTGAAGACTTTATAAGTAGAATTACTGCCTGGGATTGGCTAGAGACAGGAAGAAGTGTTAGAGAGAAGAGGGAAGTGAGGAGAGTATAGATGAATTCAGATGGCCACGTGCTCATAACTGTTTAAAGTGAATGATTATGCATAAGTGTTCTTTATAGTCCTTTCCTTAGTTTCTCATATTTTTTACATTTTCATATTAAAACGTGAAAAGTTTGTTTTTAAATAAATCATATTTACAAGAATCATAATTTTTCTGTTGCTTCCCAACTTCAAAATGTAAATTCATAAGCCAACTTTTTTTCTTTTTTTTTTTGAGACAGGGTCTCGCTTTGTAGTTCAACCTGGCCCTGAGCTCACTATGTAGCCCAGGCAAACCTTGAACTCAGTAATCCTCCTGTTCCTGCCTCCTGAGTGCTGGAATTACAGGCGTGAGCCACCACGCCCAGCACTGTGGTATGTGATTACTGCGGATCAAACTCAGGATTTGCAAGGCAGACGCTGGAACCACTAAGCTAAATCTCTGGCCATACAATAAATCTCTTGAACCTATTCCTCCTGTCTAAGTGAAATTTTATATCCTTTGACCAATATCTCTCCAATGTATTCTCCCTGCTCCTGATGGAGATCATTCTACTCTCTACTTCTACTAATTCAACCTTTTAGATTCCACATACAATTGATACAGTGTGTATTTGCTTTTCACTTAACATATTGTTCTCTGGGTCAGTCTGTGTTGTTGTAAATGACAGGATTTCCTTTCTTTTAAAGACTGAATAGTAGTCTATGATGTTTACAAACTACATTTCCTTCTCTCATTCATTTGTTGACAGACACTTAAGTGTTTCCATAATTTGGGCATATTTTTTCTTTTGTTGTTTTGATAATAGCTATTTTAAATGGTTTTGACTTTCTTTTTAAAATTTTTATCTTTATTGGTACATTGTATACACACATCGTGTTCACACTCATTATTGGAAATTTGTACCAGTATATGACACAATTTTTTTTTTTGTTGAATTCTTTATTGGTACAATTTATATACATCTCAAAATCACATATAACATTGGGAAATTTGTACCAGTATATGCCACAAGTTAATTCTCATTTTTACCCATATCCCTACCCACTCCCCCCTCCTCCCCCCTTATACATGCTCTTTTATTTTCTTTCTGAATCATATTTATTCCTTCCCCTCATCA
>PVIC010018578.1:0-31440 GCA_004025085.1 Thryonomys swinderianus
TCTCGCTTTGTAGTTCAGGCTGGCCCTGAGCTCACTATGGTGCCCAGGCAAGCCGCCGCGAACTCAGCAATCCTCCTGTCTCTGCCTCCCGAGTGCTGGGATTACAGGCGTGAGCCACCACGTCTGGCATTGTGGTATGCGGTGTTGATTGTTGGTGGGCGTGTCTCCACGCCCAGCATTATATGTGGTTACCGGGGATGGAACTCAGGACTTTGCGCTTGCGAGGCAGGCGCTGGAACCACTGAGCTAACCCTCCGGCCCGAGAAAACATTTTTTAAAATAAAATATAAAGTGGCTCTTTTCAGTTTATATTTAAACTTTTATCTTGTTTTCTGTTCTTTTTTTAGTAAAGCTTATCTTTTTAAACATTAACTATTTTGTTCTAAATGCAAAGTTCTGTTATATTTCTGTTGAACACTTTTCATGTCATTTTTACAGAGTGGTTTAGATCTTCTGTTTCACCCAGCTACTGTAAAACCTGAGTCTTGGCAACACTCAAAGATCATCCAAGCCTTCGTGAGCCAGGGAGAGCACAGACAAGCCCTCAGATACATACAGACAATGAGGCCAGCTGTGTCCACTGCTGGTGATATCATCCTTCACCTCACTGTATTACTTTTCAATAGGTGAGTACATTTTTTAAGTAGATAGGGTTGATGGAATAGATATTAACATAATATTTTGGTCCCATTACCTGATATTCTTATGTATCTTGGAAAAGATGGAGCTTGGAAAAGATGGAGCATTTTATCTAGAATAAGATGAATAGGAAGTTTCTTGGGCAAAAGGGTTGTCACTTTAACATTTGTTGCTAATTGACAACACTGACGTTCCTCTGCATGGTCAGTTGAGGGTTAAGTATGCCAAACAGAGACCAATAATAAAGGGAGAATGAAGTAGTAGAGTTGAAAAATTGTATTTTGAGGGGACTTTTATTCAGTAAGAGTGCTCTGATTTTTCTTTTATTATTATTATTTGTTACTTGGGTATTGCAGTTCTTTGCATTTGAATTTTCTCATTGAATTCTCATAGGGAAGAAAGATTTTATGTCTCAGTACTTCGGTAAGATTTGAGCAAATGGTATCTTTGTGTTTTTCTCTCGGCTGAGTTAGGTGTTCATTTCATTGTTTTTAGGTGGTGTGTGTTTGTCGATGGTATGAGTGGATATAGAATTTGTTGAATGAGTTCTTCAGTGAGTGTTTACATTGTCTTAGGCCTTTGGCTTTCTGGACAGTGCAAGCTGACTGACCGCATACTGTGCAGAGAGAGCTACTTTGTGGCTTGCCCATTCACTTTGCCTCTTTTTCTGTGTGTTGGAATTTTTCTTACCTGATTTACTATTATACATTACAGACATAAACCTAGTTGTGAGGGTTTGTTTTCCTCTTTAGTTTCTCAGTTATCCTTTTACAGTATTTGTATATAACAGATTGATCAAAATTTATTTTTCTTTAAGCACTTATAAAAGATTGCAACACAGACAAAGATAGAACACTAAGTTTTACCCATCCTAAATATGATGGCAGGTTTTTATTATACCTTTATGGCTGTATGTGATTTAAAAGACTACTAGGGAGCTGTTCATTTTAATCCTCATTATTTTTCTTTCTAAAAAAAATTCTCATTGTAATGTTTTTGTATCTTAGTTTAATGAAAATGTTACATTTTATTTCTCTGCCCCTGCATGTGTATACATACATATATACCCACCCTTCTCCACTCAAGTTATAATTACCACACTGTTAAACCTGTTTCAGAAGCAAGGTACAAGGGAATTGCAGCCCTAAGCTTTTAGAAAATACCTCTGACCGTTTTACTCACTTGGGTTGGTAACCTTTATAAAATCTAAGGAAGGGCTGGAGATTTAGCTCAGTGGTTCCAGTGCCTGCCTCACAAGCTCAAGGTCCTGAGTTCAATTCCTGGTAACCACATACAACGATGCTGGGCGTGATGACACGCCCACCAGCAACCAATACCACATACCACAGTGCTAGCCGTGGTGGCTCACGCCTATAATCCCAGCACTCAGGAGGCAGAGAAAGGAGGATTGCTGAGTTTGAGGCTTGCCTGGGCTACATAATGAGCTCAGGGCCAGCCTGAACTACAAAGCAAGACCCTGTCTCAAAAAAACAAAAGAAAAATCTATGGAATATGTTAAAATACTCTGGCTGCAGAACAACAAAATGGGCGTGTAACCCTGACCCTCCAATAGTAGGTGCCATTTGTTCTATCTGTTTGGCTTTGTACCCACAAGAAGTCTCAGACAGTGCTGCCAAAATTTCCTGAGATGAATTTTCATTATGAATACTACTTACTATGAGTTTTATGTTAGCCATTTGTCATGAAATGAATGTTTTTATTTCTGCCCTTCTTGTCCAAAACTTTTAACTGTTAGATTAATCAATTTTAATGTATATCTTTTAGAACTGTTATGCAGGGCCAGAGATTTAGCTCAGTGGTTCTGGCGCCTGTCTCACAAGCACAAGGTCCTGAGTTTGATCCCGGTAACCACATAAGATGCTGGGTGTGGTGGCTCACACCTGTAATCCCAGCACTTGGGAGGCAAAGGCAGGAGGATTGCTGAGTTCAAGGCTTGCCTGGGCTACTTAGTGGGCTCAGGGCCAGACTGAACTACAAAGCAAGACCCTGTCTCAAAAAAAAAAAAAAAAAACTGTTATGCACTTAAATAAGTAGGTGAATATTTGTGTACTTGGCTTAGTGGTTAGTTTTAGCATATTGTAATTACTATTCATCCTGGTAACTTCTTTTTTGTAAAGTAATTTTCCAGGTTACAAGTGTACATGTATAATTTATTTGCTTCATATAGGACCACATAATAGTTGATTATATCACTATATAGTCATACTCATAAACATGCAATTTTGCTGGGATTTTTTTTTTTTTTTTTGCTTTTGAGACAGGGTCTTGCTGTGTAGTTCAGGCTGGCCCTGAGCTCACTATGGTGCCCAGGCAAGCCACCGCGAGCTCAGCAATCCTCCTGTCTCTGCCTCCCGAGTGCTGGGATTACAGGCGTGAGCCACCATGTCCGGCATTGTGGTATGTGGTGTTGATTGTTGGTGGGTGTGTCCCCACACCCAGCATTATATGTGGTTACCGGGGATGGAGCTCAGGACCTTGGGCTTGCGAGGCAGGCGCCGGAACCACTGAGCTAATCCTCCGGCCCTTGCTGGGATTTCTGTAAATGATATTTCTTGAAATGAAATTGTTGCTTTGTAACCTGTATATGTACAGTTCTAATTTTTATAGGTGTTGGCTAAGTTAATCTCTAAGACAAGTTAATCAGTGAGGTCTGTGCTGAAAACTGACTTTTTAAAAAGCACACAGAATCTCTCTGTCATTCTAAAAGATTGCTAGGTAAAAAGCACTGTTGTTCATTTAAGTGATCACAGAATGAACTGTACCTGCAGTTGTGTATGCAGCTATCAGATTTGACACATTCTCCAATCAGATCTCATCTCACTGCAGCATGTACTATCAAGCTATACCCTTCCCATGAGCACAGTTACAGTTGTTTCTGCCTATAGGGCTTCATTCAAGTTTCGTTTTCACATTTCTCATGCTAAGTGTTAACTACTGTAAGAGCCTGACGTACTACACCAAACATTAGGTTCTATCAGTGTGACCTAAGTTTGTCTCTTTGTGAATGTTACTTTTATACTTAATGAAATCTTTGGGGGGCGCGGTTTGCAGTGCTAGGGATACAACCTAAGGCCTCAGATATGCTAGGCAAGCACTCTTATTTCATTTTTAAAAGCCTTTTCTTGGGCCGGAGGGTTAGCTCAGTGGTTCCGGCGCCTGCCTCGCAACCACAAGGACCTGAGTTTGATCCCCAGTAACCACATATAATGCTGGGCGTGGAGACACGCCCACCAACAATCAACACCACATACCACAGTGCCGGACGTGGTGGCTCACGCCTGTAATCCCAGCACTTGGGAGGCAGAGACAGGAGGATTGCTGAGTTCGCGGCGGCTTGCCTGGGCACCATAGTGAGCTCAGGGCCAGCCTGAACTACAAAGCGAGACCCTGTCTCCAAAAAACAAACAAATAAACAAAAAAAAAGCCTTTTCTTATGTTTTGCATACTGAGGATTGAGTTCAGGGCCACATACATACAAGACAAGCACTCTCTCACAGAGCTAAATCCCCAGCCTGTTCCTGTTGTTGCTTTGTGACAGGGTCTACAAATTGGCCAGGTTACTTGGCTCTTCATTTGCATATATAAAGTATCTTTGAGATTCTGTTAAGTAGATGGCATGTGATCATTTAAATAACTTTTCTAAACCTAAACTTTGATAAATACTGATTTCAGGTGCATCGTTGAGGCCTGGAGTTTATTGCGACAACATTCTAATACAATGAATATAGAGGAATTACTAAAGCATTTATATGAAATGTGTCAGGAAATGGGCTTAATGGAAGACTTATTAAAATTACCTTTTACAGAAACGGAGCAGGTAATTATTTACCAGTATACATCTATCAGAAATCCAGGGTATGGGACCAGAGATGTAGCTCAGTGGTTCCAGCGCCTGCCTTGCAAGCACAAGGTCCTGAGTTCGATCCCGGTAACCACTTACAATGCTGGGCATGGTGACTCACACCCTCCAACAATCAATACCACATACCACAGTGTCAGGCATGGTGGCTCACACCTGTCATCCCAGCACTCAGGAGGCAGAGGCAGGAGGATTGCTGAGTTCCAGGCTTGCCTGGGCTACATAGTGAGCCTGGGGTCAGCCTGAACTACAAAGCGAGACCCTGTCTCCAAAAAAAAAAAAAATCCAGGGTAAAATTGATAGCTAATAAGTCTGTTTGTTTTTCCTAGGAATGTTTAGTGAAATTTTTGCAGTCCAGTGCCAGTGTTCAGAATCAAGAGTTCCTTTTAGTTCACCATTTGCAGCGTGCCAATTATATCCCTGCTCTGAAGCTGAACCAGACTCTGAAGATTAACCTTACGGTACAATTAAAGCTGTTTCATTGTATGGGATAATAAGAAAAACTGAAGACTTGGTTGGTTTGTTATGTAAGAGCTTATAGTTTGATAACATAGTGACTTACATTGTCATCTACTAGGAGAATCCATTTCTTACCCATGTAGCATTTGAACTGGGCATTCTTTTATACGTGCCATTTCTGTTCTGACGTTTTCCCATAATCTTACAGATTACACACTTACCTTGTAAAATTAGAGGACAGGAGTAGGCGTTGTATAATGCAAAGAACCTTAGACTTCAGGGGTTAATTTGGTTCTTAATTTGCTCTCTTTTTAGGACATATTCTGAACCTTTGTTTCCTTACTTGTAAATGCTAATGTTTCCTTGTGAACTTGTAAAGAAACCCAGAGATACGCTTTGTATTGGCAAAGTAACATGTTGCCTGTCAGTGTGTGAATGCTTAAAAACTGCTGAACAATTGTTGTTACTGTGAAGAATCCAGGCATAGTAGTAGGGATTGGGAAATTGTTTATGGATAAGCAATTACTAAATTTGTATGTGAAATCTTCATTTTAGGAAAATGTATATAGGAGATATGTATTACTAGATTTTCACAATTTTATTTTAAATGATAAAAACCTAACTGTAGCACCTAACATTTTGAAGATTAAGTTTATATCACTTAATGATGTATTCAATAGAATGATCAAGATCCTCGTGTTCGGGAGAGATCGGTAGCTCGAAATGCTATGTTAGACCAGTATGGGAAAATCCTTCCTAGAGTCCAGCGAAAATTAGCCATTGAGCGAGCTAAGCCTTATCGTGTGTCAACTTCAGTTTTTCGAGAAGGTAAGATTTCATTAGAGAATGTTACAAATTCCTAGGTTGCATAAACTTTGAACAGTTGCCTCCCTAAAGTGATTATCTTAAATATTGCTCACTTTCACTAATACTCAAATAAATAAATTAGACTTTTTTATTGGCTGCTTTATCCATGAAGTGTAGAACTTTTTTGAAAGTGTTTATAATTAGTATAGTTACATTTAGGATAGAATGAAGGAACTCTTTAATAGAAGACATACTGTCCAACTTCTAGAAAATGTGTTAGATAGTGTTTTACCATCTCTTTACAAACTCAAATTGTTAACATTTCTGCCTAATGGTAGCTAAACAAAGGTAATTGCAACTGTCATGTCTTCTATGTTGTCCAGTCTTTATTTTATGTTAAATCTTTTATTAAAATCCTTTTTGGTAGAGATGCAATTGAATGCTGCATTATTTTACAGTTGCTAGACCAAAACCCTTATCAACATTTCCAAAGAAAGCAGTAACGGGGACAGTGTTAACAAGATCTACTTTCATCAATAATGTGTTATGTAAAATTGGAGAAGTGTGGGCAAGTAGTGAACCAAGAAATAACATGTTACTTTACAATAGGTATGTTTTCCGTATACCTCTTAAAATCATGTTCCCATCTTTTCTGGCTGTCAGTACCATTCTTCAGCAGTCTGTATTCATTGCTATGGGATTTATTACTGTGTATAAAAAAGGAACTCTTTATGGTGGCTACTTATCTTAAAATGATTTTTATCTTAAAAATGATATGTATTTTTTTTGTAAATAGTGCAAAACCATACAAAGTAAAAATCAACATACTGGCAAGCCTGAACTACAAAGCGAGACCCTGTCTCAAAAAGCAAAAAAAAAAAAAAATCAACGTACTTCCATCAATCATAAATAACATGGATTTATCTTCTGTGATACATAATTAAAAGTCAATTTTTGTCTTTGTAGCCCTAAAATAGAAGAACCATCTCCTATGGTACATTCTTTCTTATATCCAGAGCTTCCTGAGGCATTCATTGGAACACCAGTTTCAAAAGCATCACAGAAAATTTCTAGGTAAGATTATTAATTTTTGAAGATACAGTACTGTTATAATAATTACAACTATTGTTTGTATCTTTAACATTGTACAGATCCTATTTAAATTCTGATGTAAATTTTTATTACATGGTATATTAATGTTAGGAAATTTTATATTAGTTATTCATGTGCTTGAAATTTCTGCTTGATTTCAGATAGCTGAATGAAAAGAAGCAAACTTGTTATCTCTTAGTTGTGAGTGAAGGTTGTTTTTATGATTAATGACCAGTTAATCTTGTTTGGCTCAGTGAAACTTTATCCTTTGCAATAGATGCTGTTAAAATCACTCGTGTAACTCTAGATATAATAGTACTTTCATACCTTGCCTGTGGTATTAGAAAAATAGTCAAGTTAAAGTTTTATATCCAAGATGAAATTTTAACTATGTACAGTATGATACCTAGGTTCGCAAATTTTTATTCTTTCTGGCATTTTGGTTGCAAACCAAATTGGATGAGAATAAATCAAATTTCCCCACAAGGTCCATTTGGAATTTGATTTCAGTTTTCATCCATTGCAGCCAGAATGGTGGAAAGAGTTAGGTTCATGAACCAGGGCACCATTGTACTTAAGAATGTTGGATAGTGGAAAATGATTCATAATCATCAGTAGTAGAGAACATTGATTATTTGTTCTAATTACTAATGCCCTGAATTGAAAATATTTGATTTGTTTTATCAAGAAACAAATTTACATTAATTTATAGAAATAAAACTACCTGCTTTTTTTTTTTTTTTTTTTGAGACAGGGTCTCACTTTGTAGTTCAGGCTGGCCCTGAGCTCACTATGTAGCCCAGGCAAGCCTCGAACTCAGCAATCCTCCTGCCTCTGCCTCCCGAGTGCTGGGATTGCAGGGGTGAGCCACCACGCCCGGCAACTACCTGAATTTTTGATACCAAGAAAAAGCTACTTATTCTTAAGGGACATTTTCAAAGCTTGAAAGGATTTTCTTTTTAGATTAAACATAATTGTAGCCAGGGATATAGCTCAGTGGTACTGTGACTATCTAGCAAGTGCAAGGTCCTGAGTTGGATCCCCAGTAGTGTAGAAAACAAAAACAAAAACAAAACAAAACAAGATTAAACAATTGTTTCTCTTTAATTATATTTATGAGGTGATGTATTTTAAATGAAAATTGTTCTTACTGACGTTCTAGTTTTCTCTACCAGTAGATATAATGTTTTCCCATAGGTCACCTTTCTTTGACCCTTGTTTATGTTTAATAATACACTAGAGTCCAACAGGAAGCAATAGTAAGTTTCCAAGATTCTTGACTAATGATCCTATATTAATAAAATGCTTCCTGTATTTGTATCCCCATTGGGTAATAGGTTGAATCATAAAGCAAGTGTCATCTGTGTTACCATATCACCCCAATAGTGAAAATCTCTTCAACCTAAAGAATGAGAAAGGCACAGCTTTTGAGACTTTAGTTTTGGTCACTAGCACATGCTACACTTGTTGTTCTCAGGTATATCACATGGGCATTTGAGGGAAGTAAACATATACTGCATTTAGTTATTAAAAAATAAACTTTGAGTAGAGAGTCTAGAAAAGTATGTCTTTGCATATGATCTGCCAAAAGTCAAAAAATTGTGACTTGAAAATTTCACTTTTAAATTTAAATTTTTTATTGGTGTATTACACTTCAAGCTTACTTAGGCTGTGCTTATTTGATATGAACTGGAGGTAATAGAAAACATTGGGATTCAATTTTGTTATAAGACTCAATTTTTAAAAACTAATATTCTGGCAAAATGGTTTGTCATCCCAGTCTTTATTGTACTCGGATCTACAAAGGTAAAACAAAGTGCTATGCATTTGTATATATATATTTGTATATATCTCAAATGTAGGTGAATAGATATTTTTATATTGATAAAAATAAATTACAACAAATGGATTGCTGGAAAGTTCTTTAGTACTTTTCAACTAGTACCGTTTTGTCTTCATTTCAAAATATTTGATTCAGCCGGGCGTGGTGGCTCACGCCTGTCATCCCAGCACTCGGGAGGCAGAGGCAGGAGGATTGCTGAGTTCAAGGCTTGCAGGAGCTACATAGTGAGCTCAGAGCCAGCCTGAACTACAAAGCGAGACCCTGTCTCAAAAAAAAAAAAAAAAAAATATTTGATTCATAGTGAAGGCTCAATAAATAAGTGGTAAAGAGGAAGGACAACTAGAATTATTTTTATTTATTTATTTATTTTTTTGAGACAGGGCCTCACTTTGTAGTTCAGGCTGGCCCTGAGCTCACTATGTAGCCCAGGCAAGCCTCCAACTCAACAATCCTCCTGTCTCTTCCTCCCAAGTGCTGGGATGTCATGCGTGCGCCCAGCACTGTGGTATGTGGTACTGATTGCTGGTGGGCGTGAGTCACCACGCCCTGCCTGCATTGTATGTGGTTACCTGGGGTCAAACGCAGGACCTTATGCTTAATGAGGCAGGTGCCAGAACCACTGAGCTAAATCTCCAGCCCTATTTTTAAATTTTTTTGTAGGACTCCTACTCGTTTTTAACTATTGAGATAATTTTCTGACCTTTTAAACTAATGATGGCAGCTTTGATTACATTAATGTGGTTGGCTTTTATGTTTACTATGATACTAGTGATAAGCAAATCTGAATAATTAAATGAATTTAATTATTGGTAATTAAGTTACCAAGGCATTTTTATTCCTATGTGTATACTGTTTACAGATGGCGGGATTTAGTGGTTCATCCTGTTCCACAGCCTTCTCAATATTGGAGGTTTATTCAGCAAAGTCCTGCAAGATCTTCTTCATATCTAAGCTCCAATTCAAGTCCACAATTAAAACGATCGCATCAGAAAAACTCCAGGATTTCAGAAATAAATTTACTTGAAACTCCTCTTGTAGTTAAGGTTAGTATTATATATCCAACATTCATACTGAAGCTAGGAAGTTCCTAATTTTTTTACTCACAAAGAAAATCATTGAGTAATAATTGATATCTCTAGGTAGTCAACAACTTTAAGTGTGCTTTTTTTTTTTTAATGAGGGGGTACTGGGGATCAAACTTGGGCCCTTGGGCATCCAAGGTAGGCTCAGTGCAGAGCCACATGAGCTAAGTCCCTGGCCCTTCATGTACTTTTTTTCTACTTAAATCTGAGTGCTTTTCCAAAACTGTACTTGTATATTTTCTTTGAGAAATTTTTGAATATTAATCTTTATTTCTGATATTTTATTCTTTCTGTCAAGTAATTTTGTTTTACTCTACTTTCTGGCCCCTTCAGTGAAACTAATACTGAAAAAAATGATTTCACTATTCTATCCACCTGTTTTTACATGGCTTTTTCTTCTATTGTCTCTAATTTTAGTATATGTGCTGCCAAAGCAAGCACTCTATTGTCTCTAATAGTTGAGAAAACAACAAAATCAAGCCTGTGGTGACTGGTACCAGTGGTCTTTTACCTTTTCGAGTGTTCTACATTAAATTTCTTCCTCCCTTTTTTTTTTTTTTTTTGCTTTTGAGACAGGGTCTCGCTTTGTAGTTCAGGCTGGCCCTGAGCTCACGATGGTGCCCAGGCAAGCCGCCGCGAACTCAGCAATCCTCCTGTCTCTGCCTCCCGAGTGCTGGGATTACAGGCGTGAGCCACCACATCCGGCACTGTGGTATGCGGTGTTGATTGTTGGTGGGCGTGTCTCCACGCCCAGCATTATATGTGGTTACCGGGGATCAAACTCAGGGCCTTGCGCTTGCGAGGCAGGCGCCGGAACCACTGAGCTAACCCTCCGGCCCCTCTTCCTCCTTTTTTGGTTTGATTTGGTGGTTTCTAGATTCTCTATTCTGCAAATCAAGCATTTATAGTGAGACTTATTTTTCAAGTTAAATAAAAGATAACCTCAATGTATACTCTTCCTAAAATAGGTATTAGAAGAAAATTGGTAAAATTATTAAATTCCTAAAAAAGTTAAGTTTTTTGTTTTTTTCTTTTTTTTTTTGAGACAGGGTCTCACTTTGTAGTTCATTCTAGCCTTGGGATTATAGGCATGAGCTACCCTGCCCAGCAGAAGTTTCTGACATTTAATGTCTAGTAAAATATTTCTAACTTTTATTCATTTGTTTTAAAAAACATATTGTCGGGCCGGAGGGTTAGCTCAGTGGTTCCGGCGCCTGCCTCACAAGCGTAAGGACCTGAGTTCGATCCCCGGTTACCACATATAATGCTGGGCATGGTGGCTCACGCCTGTGATCCCAGCACTCGGGAGGCAGAGACAGGAGGATTGCTGAGTTCACGGCGGCTTGCCTGGGCACCATAGTGAGCTCAGGGCCAGCCTGAACTACAAAGCAAGACCCTGTCTCCAAAAAGCAAAAAAACAAAACAAAACAAAAAAACATATTGTCCACCCTGGGTCCCGATGAAATTCAGGAAATAATTTTACATCTCCTGCCAAAACAATGTATTGTTAAAAACTCATAATCTTATCATCTGAGTAGCTGAATTCATTAATGTAATGAAATTCATTAATTGTTTACCAGGTCTTTAGTGGTCAAATTAAGAAATTATTTCTATTAAGCACTAATATTTTTACTATCTTTAGAAGATTCTAATGTCACTTACTGAGTTGTTATGAAAGTTTTTTCTTAAGACATAATAAAGTCAGTCTTACTGTTAGGTTATCTTTAGCTAATTAACCTACATTATTTTCATTATACACAGTCAGATCTTTCACCCAACTAAAACTTTGAATTACATGAATAATTGGCACTGCATTTTAGAAATAATCAGGACTTTACAAAGATAAATACAATTATATATTTTATAACTACCATGTAGAAAGCTCTGCTCAAATTTTATATTTTCTTCCAAGCATTCTGAAATAAAAATTGCTACTTACATGTTTATTGACGAGAAAATAACTATTATTGTGACTTAAATGTCCCAGTCTGTCCTTATATAAATGCCTTTAGAAACCTTAATTGTGGCATTCTGTTTGCTGTTTGTTGTAGAAAGCTAAGACTTTGGCTATGTCAGTTACTTCTGGATTTGCTGATTTGACTCCACAATCCATCCTAAGGTCTGGTTTTCGATCACCTTTAGCATCTCCCTCTGTATCCCCTGGAAGGTCTCTTACTCCACCTTCACAACTTAAAGAAACAAGAATTTCATTCAGGCAAGAAGACATGAGCACAAAGTGGGCTGCTGGAGTAAGTTTGATGATAATAATGGGTAAAGAGGTGAAGAATTGGGGGTGAACATATTAACCTGGCGCATGAGCACATGTTGTGAACCTATATACTTGGGAGGCTGAGGGAGGTTTGAGGCTAGCCTGGGAAATTGAGTAAGACATTGCCTCAAAATAAAAATAAAAAGGTAGGAAGGTTGCTCAACCTGGGATATGGACCTGGCTTTAATCCTTTGTACTTTCTACAAGTACAAAGTTAAATTACTATAGATTTTTATATACAGTCTTGAAGATAGTCTTGAAATCAGGAAACAGTTCTGAAGGAAATTTTAGGAGACTGGCCAGCCAAATCCATCTTTTTATAGGCAAAGAAAATGGGCCTTAGAAGCCTACAGAAAGTAGGACTAGAATCTAAACCTAATTCTTAGCCGTGTTTGCTTGTTTGTTTTTTAACCTATAATATGTTCCTTTCCTTAAATTCCTAATTAAGTTTTCTGTTTAGGCAGGTGCCTGTTCTGATTTCCACTGTAAGTTAACCATAGAAAACTATGGTTATCTGATTTGTTCCTTGTAATCTTTGAAAATTAATAGTATACTATAAATAAGAGAAATGTTAACAACCACTAACTTTAATACTGTGTTTGAAGAAAACGTATTTACAAGTGAAGAGAGTTTGGAAAATGCTGGCTGTGATTGGTATGCTTCATTTACCACGGTATGCTTCACTTACCACTGAGTTCATATTTATTGGTTAACTTTCTTTTCCTGATCTTAACAGGATCCAGAAGACAGTGAAGCAAAAATACTTGTTACTCCACCTTTCCATAAAAGTGATGTTCCAGGTGAAACTGTGTGCCTCAAGAGCCAGAATAAACCCAGGTCTTTTTCCCTGAGTCCCTCTGAGAAAGATCATCAAGAAGTGGATGCAAGGTCACAGGATACAGCCTCACAGAGTCTGGAGAAACTTGATGTGAGCAAAGAAAACAGCACTGTTTCAACCGGATCAGACCAGACTGCTTTAGAGTATTATGATGCACCTTCCCCGGGAGACTATGAAGATTTTGTTTTCAAGCCACCAAGCTCTTCCACTGAACTGAATACTGATTTAAATGAGCAAACTAAGGATGATGATGAAGGCGTATCTGAGTCAGAAGCAGCTGCTTTAGAAATGGAGAAACATATAGGTAGGAGCTCACATTCACATATCCAGAATTGCCCTTGACATCTCATTAAAACCTGAAATGAGATTTTTCTACTTTTAAGAAAAGCATTATGGTTAAATGATTATTCTGTACTCATAGGTCACTAGGTATTAGACAAAATATTGAAATCCCGTTTCACGTTGTGAGAATGGCTTACAGAAGTAGGTATAAGATTTGAAAGGAGGAGAACTTAAGTGTATTTTTTTTAATTTGGGGAAGAATGGTATTGGATTAGGAAAAAATTTTATTTGCCGTAATCTGATTTAAAAGCTCTTGAAATAATTTTGGGAACTAATTGTAATTTTACAGACTGAGTCTTTAATGCATATGCTTTCAGAAAGCTCCTCCTATGTGTTTGCTAGGTGTTGAATGTCAAACAAAGTAAAGCAAGCACCTGACACTGCCTTTATGTCATGCAGCACATTGTGGATTTTTTGCCTATGTCGAACAACTTTTTCAGATGTAGGTTCAGTGAAGTGTGGATTGTCTTGTAGTCTTTAGTACACAGAAGCATTATTAATTGGTCTAAGAATTTTAATATTCTGCTTAGAAAGAGCATGTCTAGAAATTTACGCTGCTTTTTGCTTTCACTATAGTACTAAATATTTCAGGGATACATATTAGATGAGGGTGTATATAGCGTGATCTCCGTTGATTGTCTTTCTGCTTAGGGGATTCATACAGTAGGAACTTTATAGTAAAACAGGTTAAAATCATTCCTGTACCTCATCATTTGTTGAGGATTAAGTTAATATATGTAGAACATTTGCAATTGTGCCTATTAAACTAAAAGTGAAGAGTAGAAGTTTAAGGGAAATAGAAAGGCTCTTCAGCCAGGTTCAGAGAACTGGAACTCTGCTGGCGTTTGTCACCAAAACTTTATACATGAAAGAAGAAAAAAGCGAGTCTCAAAACTTTTTTAAAAGATCCAAACCTTGGGCTGGAGGGTTAGCTCAGTGGTTCCGGCACCTGCCTCGCAAGCGCAAGGTCCTGAGTTCGATCCCGGGTAACCACATATAATGCTGGGTGTGGAGACACGCCCACTAACAACACCACATACCACAATGCTGGATGTGGTGGCTCACGCCTGTAATCCCAGCACTCGGAGGCAGAAAAAAAGGAGGATTGCTGAGTTCGCAGCGGCTTGCCTGGGCACCATAGTGAGCTCAGGGCCAGCCTGAACTACAACGCGAGACCCTGTCTCAAAAAAAAAAAAAAAAAAAGATCCAAACCTGGTATGTAGTAGTTCAGTGGTTAGCACCTGCCTAGCACATATGTGCAAGGTTATTGTGGATTCCATCCCCAGGACCACACTTGGGCATACATCCACAATGGCCCAACACTATGATTGATTGTTAAAACGTTTAGCATAAATACTGGTCTTATCTCAGTCTCTTATCTCTGATTGACAGGCAATTTAGAAGGGGAACTTTCAGAATTAAATCACTTCAGCTCCATTCAAGGAATTGAAACTTCTCCTTGTGTGCCATCAGTCCATGAAGAGTAAGTCTATGAAGACAAGTGTAAATAGTGCATGTTCTATTCCAGAACTAGGCATAGATCACGTCAGTACTGTGAGTAACATTACTATAGAGTATACACAAAAATGACAACTTCAGTTATCAAGAGAGATTGTAAGAATATTATAGCAGAGCCCGAGGGTTAGCCTCAGAGGTTCCGGCACCTGACTCGCAAGCACAAGGTCCTGAGTTGATCCCCAGAAACCACATACAGTGCTGGGCGTGGTGGCTCACACCTGTAATCCCAGCACTCGGGAGGCAGAGACAGGAGGATTGCTGAGTTCCAGGCTTGCCTGGGCACCATAGTGAGCTCAGGGCCAGCCTGAACTACAAATACAAAGCGAGACCCTGTCTCAAAAAAAGAAAAAAAAGAATATTATAGCAAAATTATACCACATAAAATCTGATCATTTAAGATAGTAAACTAGTACATTACTTTATAAGAACCAAGTATTAGGAGCAACCTAGTACATTACCCACAAAATTCAGATTGTCATTGTCACCTTATTCATGGAAACTCAACATCCTCTGAGAAGTCTACCTGGGTAGCTTAATTCTTTGCCAGGCCTTCATCAGAAAAGTGGCAGAAACCAGTAATAAAAGGATTGTTTCATTTTGGGTTTTTTTTTTTAACTTTTTTTAATTTTAATGAAAATAAATGTTACTGAATTTGGCAGATAATTGTAAAAGCAAGAAGCATACATGTCCAATGAAACCAGTTCAGTGAGATTCTAGGTGAATATTTAATGTCTTGGCAAGCAAGTAGTTCCTTTTTAAATATAAACTTACACGATTTGGTGTGTATTTGATCTATTCTCAGCTACCCTTGCTATAGATTTTGTGGGTGAGTTAAATTTTAACAAATACCTACTAATCAATACACTCATTCCTTGGTATTTGCTTAAAACTTGTCAAATTTGGCACTCACTGTTTTTTGATGTGATAATTTCATACTCATTGTGCAAGTTAAGAATATGTCAACATCAGTTCCTTCTGATTTACTACCTTTCCAGTCAGAACAGTTCGTTTGGTATTTGTTGTGCCTCCCAGGACCAATTTAACAGTGAGTACCAGGCTGGGGGCTTAGCTCAATGGCACCATGCCCACCTTGGAAGCCTAAGGACTTGAGTCCAATCCCCAGTACTGCCAGAAAACCAAACCGAACCAAAATGAGAAAACAATGAATACTAAGGTAACACTATATTACAAAAGGGCCATACTGTTATTGCCTCCCAAAAAATAAAATGGTAGAAAGCAAGATAAGAAGTATATTATGATTTGTTTTTAAATTCACTTGTATATTTTGTAAACTATTGAAAATGAACTTGGAGAGTAATTTCTCTGAACACTGGTTTGCATCAAAAAAGTGGAGAGGCAATAGGTCTAAAAATGATTAGAGGGCTGGAGATTTAGCTCATGGTTCTGGCAGTGCCTCACAAGCGCAAGCAAGATCCTGAGTTTGATCCCCAGTAAATATATACAATGCTGGGCATGGTGACTCACGCCCACCAGCAATCAGTGCCACATACCACAGTGCCGGGTGTGGTGGCTCACGCCTGTAATCCCAGCACTCAGGAGGCAGAGGCAGGAGGATTGCTGAGTTAAAGGCCTGCCTGGGCTACATAGTGAGCTGAGGGCCAGCCTGAACTAAAAAGCGAGACCCTGTCTCAAAAAAAAATGATTAGAAAGAATCTTTTTACACAGTAAATTATGTATTTCTGTTTTGGAAGGAAAAGCCTCACTCTGAAGTCCAAGGCACCAGTTCTGGATGAAGGATTAATGTGTGTTGAAACTTGCACCTCCCACAGTAAATGTATGTATGGTTTGATTTTAGGATTATTTCATTAGTGTGTGTTGAGTAAATATTTTTCTATTCTTAGAATAAAAGAATATATTACCCATATTTTCTTTTTTCATTTCTTTCGTTCTGGTCAGCTTCTCTAGAATAAAAGCATTGTAAGGAAATGCATTGCTTTATAGCAGTGAGTTGCTTATAAAGTGTTTTGTTGCATTAAGGGGGGGTCTCAGAATGAGTTTTGTGAACATGTTTTCCTTTGGAACATGAAAGCAGATCCGACTATACTAACAGGCCATAGTCGTTTACTTGAGAAAATTGATAAACATATGGAATTCACCTAATTTTTTTATCCACTTAACTTTTTTTTTTAATTGCCTTAATCTGGACTGCTATGGAGAGGAGTTTTCTTAGAGAGCTCTCAGTTGGGTTTAAGGAAAGCAGGCATGTGGAATGTCCATTGCCAAAAGTTTTTCACATACAGTAACTCACTGCCTTGTTAGAACACTGTGCTATGATAGAGTTACCTGACTCTAGAGCCTAGGCCCTTAACTGTCACACTTTTGTGCCTGTCACATTATAAAATAGGGCTTAGGCCAAAAGTGAGCTGACCTTTGCGCTCTGATTAATAATATATACATACTTACTGTAAAATAAGCCAGAGAATTGTCTGACGTGTAAAGAAGAAACTGTTAACAGTGTATTTTTTCCTTAAAAAATAATTTTCCTCTATGAGGAGATAGTAAGGTGGCGAAAGATTATAAGGCCTTGACCTAGATGGCTTGAGTTCTATACTTTACTATAAGACTATGGACTATTGCTCTATTTTTTGTTTAAATATAAATAGTATCCATTTTATGATGTTAGGATTATGCCACTTGCAGGTAAAGTGTTCAGGGTAGTACTTCACACTTGAAACCCAGGAAATGTTAACTGTTACTATAAATAATTACCATTACCTCATCAGTAACTGCATTTCTTTTTGAAAGAGCAACTTTTCATGTAATAATAGCTATTTTTTTCATGGCAAGAATGTAAATTGATTCATCCTTTTTAATGTTTCTAGTAGGATTCTATATAATAGGTGCATGTCCAACTAATTGCGTATCGGTAAACATACGGACTGATCACTATTTTCTCTTGTTTTTTGTTTTACTGTTTCATTTTTGCAGTGAATATTCTTGTCTATTCTGTCAGTATTTCTGTTCGACATAGATCAAACATGATGCTTACTGGATCAAACATGATGCTTTGATTTCTTATATCTTAGTTTCCTTCTATAAAGGTTGTATCTTACTATTCATATGCTGATAAGTGAAAAGTGTCTGTTGTCCTGTTCCTCTTTGCCAAAATGATAGGTAGAAAACAATTTTCATGTGCTTTTACTACTATTTGCATATTAGGGCTCATCCCCCCCACCACCTTGGTTTTGGAGACAGGATCTCACTACGTAGTCCAGGCTGGTTTTGAATTTGTAGCCATCCTCCTATCTCAGCCTCCTCAGAGCTGGGATTACAGGCATCCATCACCACATCCTGCCAGTTTCTTGAAAGAATGAGAATATTTTTCCTGTTCTTTTTTTAAAACTTTTTACCTTTTATTGGTTTTTGTTAAACTGAAAGATTTTTCATTCAATTCGAAACCCATGAGGTTATCTTATGTTTTGTGTCTTTCACTAACACACCATGTAGGACCTGTGATTGCTAATGACGTACAACTTTGGCAAAGAGGAAGAGGAGAAATGCTTTAATGGCTTAGCGAGAGTAGCCAGTTGTCCAATAATGAGCCAACATCTGAGCCTTCTTAAAACAATTGTCATTTAAGCTTTCATAACAGGCAAAATGATGTTTCAGGGGGGAGTGGGTAGGGATATGGGTAAAAATGAGAATTAACTTGTGGCGTATACTGGTACAAATTTCCCAATGTTATATGTGATTTTGAGATGTATATAAATTGTACCAATAAAGAATTCAATTAAAAAAAAAGAATGATGTTTCAGGCCAGAGATTTGGCTCAGTGGTTCTGGCACCTGCCTCGCAAGCGCAATGGCCCTGAGTTCAATCCCTGTTAACCACATACAGTGCCAGGCGTGGTGGCTCACGCCTGTAATCCCAGCACTCGGGAGGCAGAGACAGGAGGATTGCTGAGTTCCAGGCTTACCTGGGCTCCATAGTGAGCTCAGGGCCAGCCTGAACTACAAAGCAAGACCAAGACCCTGTCTCAAAAAAAAAAAAAAAAAAAAAATGCTGCTTCAACAGAAAAAAGTCATTTTTAAAAGTGAAGTTTATCTTCTGTGGTTTATCTTTATGAGAAAGATACACAAATTATATAAAATGAGCGATGGTATGCTAAAGAGAAGTAGATTACACAGAGACCCACATAGGCGTCCGCTGTAGGACATAGGCTTCCTGCAGTGTGACAGTTAAGACAGTATCTCCTTTCTGTTTGCTTTTGCGATTGTCCATAGATCATGTTTTGCAGTTTAAAATTTAAACAGTTAGCTCATTTCTCTTTCAGCTCTGGCTGATGTCATGGAGAGTGGAAGCTCTGGGCTTGTTATCTCTCCGAGTCCTGTTGTCTCTGAACATAGGCTTGACCAGGAAATATCACTGAATTTAAAAGAGAATGAAACAGAAGTTGATGTGCTAAAGCAATCTGCCGACTTACAAGAAGAAATGCGTCCAATATCTGACAGTCCTCCTGATACTCAAGAAATTCATGTAAAAAATTTTTACTTCTTTGTCTTTCAGTTTTGGTTTACATTTTATGACAAGAATGTTTAAAACTAATGTGTTCATTAATTTGACTGCTGTTAAAAATTTTTTTTAAAATTTGTGTTCAAAAAATAAGTATAAATACTTTGTGGAATGTAAAAGAAACACATCCTCGAAGAAATTGGTTTTCATGAACTCCCCAAGGTTATATTAAGCCACAGTTTGACAGTTTAATTTTTGCTTATTATTTACATTAAATAGAAAAGGTTTTTAGCCATAAAAAACATATAATGGCTGTTCCAGTGACAAGCATATTCAGACCATATATGTTAAAATAGACAAAACAGCCAGGTGTGGCGGCTCACGCCTGTAATCCCAACACTCGGGAGGCAGAAACAGGAGGATTGCTGAGTTCGAGGCTTCCTGGACTACATAGTCAGCTCAGCCAGCCTGAACTACAAAGCGAGACCCTGTCTCAAAAAAAACAAAAACAGACAAAACAGGATATTTTCTCCAGGCATACTTGTGGGAGAACATTTACCCAGCTGATGTTCAACTTTCTCAGGCCCCCAAAGAAAGATTTTTGGGGAGTTTTAGGACATAATGTGATTTTCTACAATTATACCAATTCTCATATTAAAATATAACATATATAATTGGATCTGAGAAACTCGTTTCTGGTTACTTACAGAAACTTTATTGTATAGAACTTGGATAGTTGACTCAAAAATCTTATTATCCATATCATTTTTATAAATAGTCTCATTGAAAAATAGATGGATAAAGTCCCTGTTCCTTCATTTGAGAAGCTAATAAGAATAGGCATGGTGTAAGTAGGAGTCCTCATTTATAGGTTACTTCCAGTCTGTCATCTCACTTGAATGTTTGGGGTGGGAAAATGTCTTTTTCTAGGTGGGTGGTAATGTTCTACCTTCTTGGTTAGGAGATCTATCTCTGTTACTTTCTACCTCCTCCTTTTTCTCCCCTTCCCTTACCAAAAGGTAAATGCAAGGACCATTCCTTCTTCCACCAAACCCTTGCAGGAGAGGTACTGAACTTGAAAGCCTTAGGAATTTCATGGTTTATGCAGCCCCAGCAAAGGGAAGAGGATTGAGTCTAGCCCAAGGGAGCTTATGTAGGTGAATTGTTCTTCAACCTTACGGGGATCATGCTGTTTAGAGAAGTGTGGATAGTTAGGTAATGTGGGAATTATCATTAAAGTAGTTTGGGGGTTGTGTTTTTTTTCTCCAGCTATGTTTGGATGAGAATAGAGTAAGTCCTTAATATTCTAACAACTGTTAGTATCATAGTGATTGTCGAGATTTTGTTGATAATGTCTTTAGCTAGGGAAATGTGGAATTTTTAGTTTAATTCCAGTCATAGTCTCAAAGTCCTTTTCTGTCTAGTTATTTTGATTAAGAATTGATTGTTTAAATGACATCTTATAAAGTAAACCCATAATATATGGCTTATATCACATAGTTTACATTTAAAAATGTACACACCAAGTGTGAGATGGTCATTTGAAATCTCTGTGCTTTCAGTTAAAAATAACATTTTGAATTCCTGTAACTAGTCTCTCTAATTCATTTTAGGTGACTGAACATGAAAAGCTTGAAGTTCAAAAATCAGAAGAGGCTAGGAATCTTTCATTCAAAGAGTTGTATCCCTCAGGAACTCTTAAACTTCAGTATAATTTTGATACTATTGAGCAACAGTTTTGTGACTTACCTGATAAAGACTCTGCTGAATGTGACATTGCTGAAGTAGATGGGGAACTCTTTGTTGCTCAGAGCAACTTTACCTTAATATTAGAAGGTGAAGAAGGAGAGGTTGAGACTGGTGATTGCGCAGCATCGACTGTGTTGCCAAGAGCAGCTAACACAGCAGCTAAGGAAAAGCTTGTGTATCATGTGGAATGTGATGTTCATGGACATGTTGCAAATTTGTCATCAGTTATGACTAGTGACCAGGAATCTCAAAAAGTAGAGACTTTACCATATGTGCCTGAACCGATTAAAGTGACAATTGCAGAAAATTTACTAGATGTAATTAAAGACACAAGAAGTAAAGAAATTACTTCAGAAACTGTGGAACAGTCCACGCATGAAAACACGCCTTTAAGAAGCCAAAATGTAATGTCTTCTACCAAATTAGTGAAACGTACACTTCAGACTGTTCAGGAAGTAGAAACAGTGACTGGAAATGTCAGCCAGAATGATGATACGGTCTCATCCAGAACTCGCACAAGACGACAGCGTGCCCAAAACCTGAACAATACATCGACACTACCTGGGGAGTCAGCAGATGTTGGTACTCCCAGCATGTTGAGGTCACCAGCTAAGAAAAAGACTAGAAAAACAAAAGAAATTTCTGAGGCTTCTGAAAGTGCCTATTCTGATAAAGGAAGATCTCAGAAACAGCAAATACCTCAAAGTTCTCTTAGTTCTGGAAGAGGAAAAAATAAAAAAATTAATCAAGACGTACTAGAAAGTATCGATTCTTTAGAACAAGAAATGCAGGTAACTCCAGGTAGAGGGCCAAAAAGGTCAAAATTATCTCAGCCATTAGAACCAGCAATTGAAACTTCTTTTAGGAAAGAAGTTAAGCTTTTGTCTGTTACGAAAGGAACTCCTAAAAGAATTAAAAAATCTGGAGGAAATGCAGGACATGCTGAAATTATAAATGATCTAACAGTTGGTAATTTAGCAAGTCCTAGCAGGACTACCAAGAAATTAAGAAATGCTAATGTAGAAGCTTCTGAAAATGTAGGATATAAACAAGATGAGACATCCAGTGACCAGCAACTCTCTGTTAAACGCAGTAAAAGGGTCAAAGAGAGAGAAGTTAGTATGTCAGGTATTACACAAGAGTCTAAACTGGATTCATCCCAGTTTTCTCTTCAGGCAGACTTCAGTGTGTCTGTCACACCTCGGAAACGTGGGAGACCAAGGAAGATAAATCCTTTGGAGGATGTTGGAGCTAAGGGTGTCGAGGAGGAGAAAAGTCCCCAAAAGACAAAAGTTCTCAGTGTCCGAAGATCTGCAAGAAACACCCCAGCTAGAAATGAAAATATCAATGTTAGAGAGCCAGGCTTAGAAAACTCCACCTTAGTGCCAAATGAGGAATTTGATATGCTAATAAGCTCTACGAAAAAGCTTACAAAGAAGACTGAAAATCAGAGCCAGAAACGCACATTACGTTCTGTGTCAGAAGAACATGTAGATGAAGTGGCCCACGAAGAACCAAATGACCGAGAAGAAAGATTGCCTTCCACCACAGCTTTGATTCAGTCTTCCCGCAGAATAAGGACTAGGTCAACCAAGGCCATCTTGTTGCAAGACCTTTCTGAATTAAAAAATGAGACTTTATTTTCTCCTACAGCTAAGATTTCAAAGAAAGTAAAAGGTACTTTTATTTTACTTGTACTTTTAATCTTCACTCAGTCTTAAGCTTAAAATTAAATACTGTTTGATTTAAAGCACTAATCTCCAAAATAGTTTATTGTTAAAAGGGATTTCTACTCCAAATCAAAAACCTCAAATTGTCTTTTAAAGTTTCCATACTTCCAAGGTTTATTTTGAGATAGTGAACTCATTGATACAGTACAACTTTTTAAATCTTAGAATTCATTTCATATTATTTTCTGTAAAATTGAGTTTCATTTTGTCCTTATAGTGACTTAGTTTTGTTTTCTCTCCAAATAGAATGTTTTTAATCTACTAGCTTTGGCTTGTGTCACTGTTAAAAGACACAGTCCCAGACTGTTTTGAATGGAACTGCTGGTAGTTTTTTTTACTGGTTAATAGTATAGGAGTTAAGGAAATCTCTATTCACTGTTGCCTATAAGTTGGTATATGTGCATACCCACCCTCCTTGTCTCCAATGAACCAGTGTTTACATTAGTTGGTGTAGTTCAGTTCTTCTCAGTAAAGGTGATAGTTCTCTCAACAGGAAAAGTATCTTAAAGTGTTTTTAGGTATAAAGCACATATATGAGTACACAAACATGTATAGTGCTTTGGTATTGTTAGCATTTCTTGCAGAAAAACAGTTCTGTGGAGAAAGGGCTTTAATGGTGAAAATGGAAAAAGATTTAAGATTAGTATATCTGGGCCGGAGGGTTAGCTCAGTGGTTCTGGTGCCTGCCTCACAAGCGCAAGGTCCTGAGTTCAATCCCCGGTAACCACATATAATGCTGGGCATGGAGACATGCCCACCCACAATCAACACCGCATACCACAATGCCGGACATGGTGGCTCATGCCTGTAATCCCAGCACTCAGGAAGCAGGGACAGGAGGATTGCTGAGTTCACAGCGGCTTGCCTGAGCACCATAGTGAGCTCAGGGCCAGCCTGAACTACAAAGCGAGACCCTGTCTCAAAAAGCAAAAAAAAAAAAAAAAAGATTAGTATATCTAATACATAACTAAAATAGCTCTTTGGTAATGGTTAGGTACACAGAATACTGTTTGATTAATTTATAGTTGGAAAAAGAATTACAGAGTATCATTTTTTGTGATTATGAGGGTATATGTCTATATTCCCAGCTCCTTGGGAGGCAGAGGCAAAACGATTGCAAGTGAAAACAGATAAATCATTTCCATAGAAAAAGTATAGACATACTTGTATTTTTATAAGGAGAAAGGGGGAGTCTTCCATCAGTAGCCCTAGGCTTTGCAACCTCTGCCTAACAAACTGGTATGAAGATGACCTTTATTCTTGATGTAACCTCTGTTTTTTCTATTGAATCATATACCTTGATTCTGTTGAATCATATACCTTGGGCTGGAGATTTAGCTCAGTGGTTCTGGCAGTGCAAGGTTCTAAGTTCGATCCCCAGTAGTAATCACATACAATGCTAGGCATGGTGACTCACACCCACCAGCAGTCAGTACCACATATCACAGCGCTGGGCGTGGTGGCTCACACCTGTAATCCCAGCGCTCAGGAGGCAGACAGGAGGATTGCTGAGTTCGAGGCCTACCTGGGCTACATAGTGAGCTCAGGGCCAGCCTGAACTACAGAGCGAGGCCCTGTCTCAAAAAAAAGAATTATATGCCTTAAAAGCAAAATGTAACATCTGGCCTTAAACTTGAGTGCTCTACCTGCCTCAGCCAGGATTACAGGCATTACCTTAGGGTAACTTTGAGATAGGTGTTGGCATTAATCCTTTTTAACAGAAACTGAGGCAGAATTACTTTCTTGGCTTATTTTTTCCTTTTATCATATGAACTTTTCTGTTGTTCCTCTTAACTAGTCCAAGTATCTCAGAATAAGTTGAACAGGGTTTAAGTCTTTCCTGTTTAAATGAAATTATTCTTGCAAATAAAGAAGTACTATGTAAGTGAAAATCTTGTCTAAGAATTATGACACAGGGCCAGAGGGTTGGCTCAGTGGTTCCGGCGCCTGCCTCGCAAGCGCAAGGTCCTGAGTTCGATCCCCGGTAACCACATATAATGCTGGGCATGGAGACACACCCACCAACAATCAACACCGCATACCACAATGCTGGACGTGGTGGCTCACGCCTGTAATCCTAGCACTGGGGAGGCAGAGACAGGAGGATTGCTGAGTTCGTGGCGGTTTGCCTGGGCTCCATAGTGAGCTCAGGGCCAGCCTGAACTACAAAGCAAGACCCTGTATCAAAAAGCAAAAAAAAAAAGAATTATGACACAGATGAGCTTGGATCATATATTCAATTAATGCTTTCCCCAGACATTAAAGGAGCAGTAAGTATTTTAACTAATGAATAGTGTAGCTTTCTGTCTGCCTTTCAGTTCTTTCTTTGTATTATAGTGTTGTTTACATTTGAAGCAAAATGAGCCTAGGATTTCTACTACCACCATTCTTTCTCCTGACATGAGTAATGTTTGTGGTTTCTAGTATTAGAGATGTTTGGATCTTTTTAATGTACATCATTTGTGTAAAGCTTTTTATTGACATACACATGTATAAATGCATATATTTGAAAGATACAGATACAGTGTTGGTTTTTTGCCCCCAATTTTTCTTTAGCTGAACGAGTAGAGACTCCTACACAGTTGAAAGAATTAGTTTCAGATTTATCTTCTCAGTTTGTTTTTTCACCTCCTACTCTGAGGACCAAGCGAAAGAATACATCCCATGCATCCGGGCTTAGAGATGAGCTGGTAAGGAAGACATGCTTGTTGTATGTGTGTTAGCTTGAGCATTCTTTTATTTTTTAAGTAAATGTTTCCTAAGTAAACTTCTTTAAAAATATAAGTCATTCATGCTAAAAGCCCAAAACTATCATGTCTGCAACCTGCCTCTGGAGATTCTTTCAGACAGATTTGTAGTATATTACTATGACATTATTCACTGGCAGCCACAGTTTGAGTTTACCTAGTAGAAGAAAGTTCTTTAAATGTTAGTGCCCACCTGAATTAATCTGTTTATTTAAGATGTACACCCTAGAAGTCTGTTGTTTCAATTGGAAAGTTAACCTTGGAGAGATTCATAGTTAAATTCATTGACCCATCTGTACATAACCCTAAAATGAAAATTCTTCAAGGATTGAGGCCTATAACTATGAATGGAAATTTGTAAGCATTTATTAAATTACCTGCCATGAATCAGTTACTATGCAAAGGCTTAACACAAAAATAATTCAGCAGTTAATGGAAATAAAATTGACCTGAAGAAGCCAAATCCCAAATAATTCCTTCTCTAAGTAATAAGAACCTTACTGTCCAAACTCCTCTGTAGACAGAAAGCAGAGGGGATGGGTATTACTGACAGAGAAAATAGTAGGTGTGGAACTAAAGGTGTAAATGAGTTCTAAAATATATGATAGGTATTGTGAAGTAGTAAGAAAATACTCAAAGGGAAAAGGAAGGTTGGGTGAGTAAAGGGAAAGAAAGAATTTGATGGTTTAAAAAAAGGAAACAAAGCTTATGTATATGGGGCTGGGGGTTGGGGGAGCAGGGAAATGGGAAAAAATGAGAAGTCCTTAGGGCTGGGGATTTAGTTCAAGTGGTACTGCGCCAATGATGGACGCACAAGGGCCTGAGTTTGATTCCCGGCACTGCAAAAAAAAAAAAAAAAAGCTAGCGCAAAAATGAGAAGTCCTATCATGTACTGGTACAGATTCTCAATGTTGATTGTGATCATAACGTGTATATAAAATGTACCAGTAGGGCCAGAGGGTTAGCTCAGTGGTTCTAGCGCCTGCCTCGCAAGCGCAAGGTCCTGAGTTCGATCCCCGATAACCACATATAATGCTGGGTGTGGAGACATGCCCACCAACAATCAACCCCGCATACTACAGTGCCGGAGTCCGGTGGCTCACGCCTGTAATCCCAGCACTCGGGAGGCAGGGACAGGAGGATTGCTGAGTTCGCGGCGGCCTGCCTGGGCACCATAGTGAGCTCAGGGCCAGCCTGAACTACAAAGCGCGAGACCCTGTCTCAAAAAGCAAAAAAAAAAAAAAATGTACCAATAAAATTAATTTTAGGAAAAAAATAGATGTAGAGACACAGTCATGGCAGTGGCTTGTCGGGGATGTTTATGAACTAGCAAATAGCCATATATTTTAAATAGTTTCTAAGAAAGATAGATTCTAAGGGAAAAAAAATACAGTCTATGATCTTTTCCCTCTAAGATAGAAACAGTAGTACCTTCAAAATAAAACTGACAAGATTCGGAAAACAGTTGAATTACAGGAATAAGCAACGCTCAACTTAAGGTTCTGTGTAAGGTTTTTATTAACAAAGTAACCCATTTGGGACCTGCTGAGTTTATTAGAATTGTTTGAGTCAGAATAAAACTTTTCCTTCCAATTTCAAATGTGTACTTATACAATTTACCATCTGAAAATTTTAACTCATAGGAAGATGATGATGCTAAATCAGCAGAAACTGTGGGAGAGGAAGGAGTGAAGAGAGTAAGGACTGTGAAGACACGGGAGGCCAACAGGTCAGTATGATGTTTGTTCCACAACTTCTGATAATTGTTTTTCCAGTTAGAATTGAGATGAGTAGTATTTAAAAAGAGAAATTAAGCTCATCAGAAAAGGGTAGTTCTTGAGGCCTTGACAGTGTTACATTTTGATCCTGATGGTAGATTTTTCTGTAGCATGAAAATACATGTGTGCTTTTTTTTTTTTTTGAGACAGGGTCTCGCTTTGTAGTTCAGGCTGGCTCTGAGCTCACTATGTAGCCCAGGCAAGCCTCGAACTCAGCAATCCTCCTGTCTCTGCCTCCCGAGTGCTGGGATTACAGGCGTGAGCCACCACGCCTGGCCATGTGTGCCTTTTTGAAGAAAATTGGTTGATGGAGGTAGTTTTCTATCTGCAGGATGTGAATGGGGAAGGAAAAGTTCACTTTTTCATTAGTAAAGACAAAAAAAAAAGGGAAACAAAACTTGTGTATATGGGGGTGGAGGGGTTGGGAGGAAGGCATGGGGTGGAGAAGAAATAATCAAGATGCATCACATACAGGTACACCTTGCCAGTGTGATCATAATGTACACCTAAAATGTACCAGCAAACTCAATAAAGGAAAATAGACAAATATTAATACTTACAAATTTTAAAATCATGAAATTATTTCATTACTTTGTTTAATTTTAAAGAATTAATCTATTTTATCTGATTTAATGACTACCATTCTTACAAGCACTATTATAAATAATAGGCTTGGTAAATATTTGAAAAACTACTTCATGTCTGTGAAATAATACATATATTTGCCTGCTGTTGGTGTTAGAGAATTGTCAGGGAATTTCAATAGTTCCATGGGTCTGGCCCACTGGAGCCTTGTAGGCTGCTAGTATGTGGCCCGTCCTCATAATTTAGCAGTATTTTATTAGTACATATGCAGCACTTAAAGGAAAATTTCACAGTGATTGTTTTTAAATATCCGAATCAGAAAACAAATATGTTAAAATGAAACTTTAAGTGTACATCTAAATGAGTTTACATGACTTTTCTAACTCTTCACCTTCACTTTTCTTGGAACCATTATTTCTCCTACAAAATGAAAGTACTCACCCTACAGTTTCTTTCACTATGTTGAGAAATGAGTTATAATGTGTTCATTCTTACTTGATTCTGTCTTTTCTTGCAGAAACACAGAAATAGAAAGTTCTTGGTCACCTCCTCCAGTACAAATTAAGCTGATTTCTCCCTTGCCAAGCCCAGTTGTTGGTGCGAAGAGTAAACCAAGAAAAACTGCAGAAGCCACGGGAAAAGTTATTGGAAGGGGCAGAAAGAAACCATCTTCCTTTCCAAAGCAAGTTTTACGCAGGAAAATGCTGTAATTTTTTTCCAAGGTTTCAATGTACACATATTTGTAAAATCATCAGAATTGTGTGGATTAAAAAATCATCTAATTTGGAAGAAAATAATTTATATAAATTATTGTAAATTTTTGTAAACAGGAGGTCTTCAGTAAGTAAAATAACTCCATATGGAGTGATTCTTTTAGTCCAGGCATTTTTCTATTTTATATTAAAACTTCATACATTTATATAATATGTAAATATGGCTTATTGAAATGTTAAATAAAATATATACTTCACAGTAGTTGGTGTCTGTTAGATTTTTGAGAGGGGATTTCTGTTTTAATAATTTTTATATGCTAGTACTTTTTGTCCCATTTTCATTCTCTATAGTTAAAATATTAGACAAATCTTAAAAGGAGAATGATTGAGGTATTGATTATTTTTTAAAGTTGCTATTTTATAATTTATGCACTTTGATTCTGTGAGATTTCTAACCATAAAATGTATTTTTGTTTGTTGCCTGTTACTATGTTGAAACTGAAGTATGGGCATGTAATTTTGCTGCCTTTTTGTAGTTTCACACACTTTGTATAATCTACCTCAAATGAGTAATTTTCCAAGTCATGCATTGATTAACTGTAATGTTGACATTTCTTGTTCAGCAAGCTTAAAGACTATTTATCTTTCAAGTCTCTTAATTCAGAGACTAATTATCCAGGTTAAATTGACCGGTTCACTGCTTATTAGCAACCTCATGAAAAAATTTGAGATAAGTCTGTTTTGGTACACTTTGCATGTGCCTAATATTGATGAAGTGGAGAAGTCTGAACAAATTTTATAATATTCTTGCTGGGAGCAGCTTGCTGCTGAATCACAAAAGTCCCTTATTCAGGTTTTTTAAACTGGCAAATTATCATAGGACCTCAGGCAAAGATTATTGAGGGTGGGAAGAGTGTGACAATATGTGGAACAAGAAAGAAAATGCCCTTTTCTCTGCAGTATGACTGTGCAATTAAGTAATGATACTTGATGTAGGCTGTAAAATTCATCAATAAATAAGTGTTGTAAAATAATTTATGACAGGTAATTGATAGTGTGTAATGAATGGATGTTAATAATGGATCATCTAGAAACAAACTGCCTTTGTCAGCTAAGCTTTTAGTGTTATCGTGTGAAGTGTTGCTGTGTGCTTTCTACAGTATTTTTCTACAAAACAAGAATATGAATAACGAGAAAGTGGTGAAAATGCCAATGCCAAGTTCCGACAGTGTGAAGGTAGCAGTGCGAGTGCGGCCTTTTAGTCAGGTCAGTGGTACACGTGACATTGCCTTGCTGGAAATTTTAACTGACTTCAATTTTATTCACTTTTTTAAATGATAGTTATCAAACTTGTATTTAACCTGCTTGCAATTTCTGGAATATTAAACTTATTTAAATGAATTTGTTAAATGAATAATTTAAAGATCTCAGCCTAATTTGGTGAACAATTTGATTCTTTGGCACAAGTGACACAATAAAAAAAATTGACAAGAGCCAGGCATGGTGGCTCATGCCTGTCATCCTAGCACTCGGGAGGCACAGGCAGGAGGATTGCTGAGTTCCAGGGTGGCTTGGGCTACATAGTGAGCTCAGGGCCAGCCTGAACTACAAAGTGAGACCCTGTCTCAAAAAAAAAATTGACGAGAAGTATATTGTCAAGTTAATGATTTTTTTTAACAAATGCCGTTTGTTCCATGTAAATGTGTGGTGCCTATTTTCAATAAGTAGTTTTTTTCTCCCTCTGTAAAAGTTAAGTTATGAGCAAATTGTCAGTTCTCTGAACGCTGTGTACTTGTGATGAATTTGTAAAATAAAATCACTGCTACAACAGTTTAGGGTAACATAAAGTATACTCTCTAGGGTGGGCCTTATAGCAACCAGGTTTCGATTCATTGGTTAAATTCAAAAGTATTTCTGAACTCCTGACCTGTCCTGCAAACTCTTGCCTCTGTGTGGATCAAACCCTGCTAAATACTGAGGACACAAAGGAAAATCCTTTGTTCTCCTGCATCTAAAAGTCTTATGTAAGTAAGTGTACTAGTAAGATAAATAACACCCCCAGAGAAAGATTGTATTACTTCGACCTAGACAGATACTTATGGCTTCTAGGATCATAATAAGAAATACTTGAAATCACTGTAAAAGGTCAGTAAATTTGGGGTAAGGACAGTACAAGGAACAACTGACATAAGTACACCAAAGCGGGGTCCCATGTCCTGGTCCTGAGGTGTAATTTTTACAGCCTGATGCTCACCTCTTCTGGCCACCAAGATAGCCTTGCAGATTGTTAGTAGGTAATACCTCTGTAATGTACCTTTAAATCTGTATTGTGGAAAAGATTTCAATGTCAGGGAGCTGTATAATTAAAGTTATGGAGTTAAACATATAACAGCAGTCAAGTGTAGCAGCTATTTAAGGCCTCTAAAGAATTAATGACTAGTGGGTAGGGATATGGGTAAAAATGAGAATTAACTTGTGGCATATACTGGTACAAATTTCCCAATGTTATATATGATTTTGAGATATATATAAATTGTACCAATAAAGAATTCAATTAAAAAAAAGAATTAATGACTAGTAAAATAAGTGCCACCCCCAAAACCAAGTAAACTGTTTCCTAATCTAACCTCCCTTCAGGGGAGGATAGTTTTCCCACAGGTCTTTGCCCCACTGGCCTCTTAATATTGCCAGAGTAATCAACTCTGGGTTTTTTTAATGCCAGTGAAAAAGATGGGTGAGAATAGGCACTAAAATAAATTATTTTGCTGTTGAGACGCTCTGCCTCTGACCTACATTCCCAGTCTAACAGTTACCTCTTTATAGAGCCTAGGTTCCCTTTGAAAAATACTCTTATTTAACTTCACCGCCAAAGTAATTCACTCAGAACAGTAGGAAG
>PVIC010018579.1:0-31433 GCA_004025085.1 Thryonomys swinderianus
GTTGACCACATAGATTGCAAAATACAGTTAGCAAAGGCATGTTAATTTCACAGCTTACTTCATTATTTTAAAAACAAAATACAATTATCCCCAATACAGACAGATGTGAAGGAAGCTGCCTTTGTCAGGACTGTTACAATTCTTTTTGTTTCACCAACTCCGAAGTGTTTGGTCTCACAGCCTTCATTAGGACGTGTGGATGCCCCAGTGCTCCCTGGGATACTAGGCTCTAGTTCATAAATTCAAACTTAGACTTTGACCATTAAAATTGTCATGACATAGTTTTGTCTTTGTAAGGATAATCTCATAAATCATAACATGAGTCCACATTTTTAGTGACAGACTGATATTTCTTTTGCTTTCAGAAGGAGTAATTACATGTATATCTCCATGAAATGTGCCAATCACTACCCCCTGGGCCCTCTTTAACTTGTGTCATATACTGGTACAAATTCCCTAATGTTGTGTGTGATTGTGAGAGGTACACAAAATGTACCAATAAAGAATTCAATTTAAAAAAAAGAATGGCTTTCTTACTTAAATCGTCCACACATGAAACAATTTCTCTACCAACCCCAGCATAATATCCTGTAGATTTTGCTACTGATGTATCAACAATGAGACAATCAGATGAAAATAGATCTGAGAATTGAACAAAAAGTAAAATCATGGAAATAGCACAGTCTGTCATCTTCAACTCAATGTTGCCCCTCCTGGAATAGGTATTATTCAAAGTCCTAGCAAAATGTTAAAAGTTAAACACACGCAATGGGCACTGAAAATATGATCAAGGACATGTATTCATTTATTTTGGGCTTGTAGACGAAAAGGCAAGTTCTGCCCTCGTGGTCAGAGAAGTGCCCACAAGGAAGGCTGACCCTGAGTTCAGTCTGGAGCAGTTGGAGTTCTCTCCACCAACGGCCTTTATCAAAAGCCACAGCAGACCGCCCACGCGCAGAGCACAGTGGTGTCAGCGCTGGTACCACACAAGCCAGATCGTTATAGACTGTGCCGGAGACAACACTTGCCAGGCAAGCTGAGATAAATCCTTCAGCCGCTCTCTTGAAATAATTACTACCTTGCAAATGAGAATATTAGAGCTAATATCACTTTTTATTACATAGTTGGTACATCATTTATTAATGTATTAGTACATGTGTGTAGTAGATAATATTTGCATTCCTTTCAGAATGTTAGTAGTGCACATAATACATTTTAATTTCTTTTTTCATCAATTTTTAAAGTAAAAAAGTCACAAATACACATTCCTAACTCATACCATAACTTTGAGTTCCAGATCATATAGGAAATTCCTGTTTCTGGGCTGTCTTTTCCAAAATTTATGTTAAAATGTGCCATTGTTGGGAGATGAGGCATTTGGGAGGTATTGGATTATAAAAGCTTCATATCCTGGTGAGATTCATCCTCGTGTAGAAGGGCGAGGGCAGTCTTGCTTCTGTCTCTCAGTTTTGCTCCCTGTCACAAGGAGCACCAGGCTTCCTTGCTACCATGGGACACAGGGCACAAGGCACCATCTTGGAAGAAAAAAATATCCTCACCAGGCATGGACTTTTGAAGGCCTTGACCTCAGAGTCCTCATGTTCTACAACTCAGAGTTAATCAATTCTGTTTATAAATTGCCCACTTTCAGGTACAGTATTCTATTATAGCAGAACAAAATAGATAAGGGCAACAAAAATGTTTAAATGTTTTTCTTTACATATTTTATATTCTGTGAGAGTGGAGTTATGCATCTTTCTTATAGTATAAATATAATGAAGATGGAGAACCTAACTATTGTATTCACCATTATATCCTCAGCACTTACCGTTGTGATTTACAATTTAGTTGTTATGCAAAAATACTTCTTTATGAAAAAGTAAAGGTACCAGAACCTACAATTTGTTTTATGAAGGATACTGAAAAAAGCAATATGGCCTTACCTTCAAGATTATTATATAATCCTATGATCTTATGGTCCAAGTATCTCTCTCTTGAAAACTAAAAATTCCCTCTCCTGCTAATTCAATGCTTCTAATTCCTTATAATCTGCTTTATTTTTCCTTAGAAGCTCTTTATTTTAAACATATTTATTTAGTTATCATCCCTATTATTGCTTGCCTCTCCACATTAGAAATCAAGTACAAGAGCAGAAATTATGGTTTGTTTTGTTGAATCCAGCTTCATTTTAGGACTCAAAAGTGTTTTAAGACATCTAAAAAAGACATGTGTAGATATTGTCACAGGTATGTTGTACTTTTGCCACTATAACAGTACAGAAGTATAGGGATTTTATAAACATCCAATGGATGAAAAGAATTAATATTTCTAAACTTTGTTATTCATAAAAATATCTTATTCAAAAGTTGTTTCCTCCCTATTTGATTATATTATACAACATGATGTAACCATAACTCTAAACGATACTGAGTTTTCTTCTCAAGGACCAGTTAGCAATGCTGAAGATGTCTGTACAGCTTAGTATAGAGGATGTTGTTGACTTTTTGTGGGTAGAAGGCAGCATCCTTAATGCACAGTACAACTAAGAATTAAGAAGCTTCACAGGAACTTAGGACAAGTGATTCTGAACTACGTTCTCTGCTTCACACTGCTATTCCTTTCCCATTAAGTAGCATTGTGACTTCCTCTCATGCATACCAAAGCTTTCCTTCAGAGCGGCCTCATCTTTGGTTTTTTTTGTTCCAACATCAATTTGTCAATTGATCTTTGATGAGTGCTACCACTGACACTAACGTGTTAGTAGAAATTTCCAACCCCCATTTTACTAAATATTTAAATTTCTTTCTTGTATACAGTGCGGAACATGGCCATATGCTAGCATTATCTCTGATATAGAGTCAGAAATAAGCATGATTATCTAGTTTTTCTCATGTAAATTATCAGTTAAAACTCAAAGTTTATTTGATATTTCAATGACTTCCACTTACTTCAAATTCCAGAGAACAAAGACTTATCACATGGATATCATAGTTTTAGGTCAGACACAACCACTCAAAGCATCAAATTTAAACGCCCAACTGCTTTCAAATAACCTGTTTCCTTTTTAACACCATTTTACCAAGGATGTCAGTTTACCAGTCACTTTATACATTTTGGGCTTCTGGATTATGGCAAAACATGACAGCTAGATTTTCAGAGTACTTTTTTTTGTAATTCCTGGAGGACTTCTAGTAATTCATTTTCTATGCAAAGACTAAAATATGAAGTGAGAATTACTTATGCTCTACAAAATAAAATGCATATTTAGTACTAAATACTATGCAGACAAAATAAAATAAAATGCACCCACTGGGATATAATTACTTTGGCCTTTCTTATTTACCACAGTATCCTCAGGGCCTTATATCGTTATCACATAAAAGGTCCTCAATTTGTGCCAGGGATTTAGCTCAGTGTTTCCAGTGCCTGCCGTGCAAGCCCAAGGTCCCGAGTTCGATCCCCAGTAACCACATACAATGCTGGGCGTGGTGACTCACACCCACCAGCAGTCAATACCACATACCACAGTGCTGGGGGTGGTGGCTCACACCTGTAATCCCAGCACTCTGGAGGCAGAGACAGGAGGATTGCTGAGTTCAAGGCTTGCCTGGGCTACATAGTGAGCTCAGAGCCAGCCTGAACTACAAAGCAAGACCCTGTCTCAAAAAAAAAAAAAAATCAAATAAAATTATTTAATCAGCTTCATTCCAGGAATTGGGGGATGTTTCAATGTGTGTAAATTAATAACTGAAATACCCTATGTAAACAGAATTGAGCAGAAATCTGAGGAAAAGAGTCATAGAAGAGTCTTTCATCAAACAGACAAAATCCAAACCTACTGCCAGCATCACAATGAATGCTGAAAAACTACAAGCATTTTTTTCTAAACTCAGGAACAAGACAAGAGTGGACTCTTTCATCGCTCACATCCAAAGCAACCTGGGTCATGACAAGTAATGCTGGAGGCATCACAATACCAAATTGCAAGTTAGATTAGACATATATAGCAAGAATACGTAACATGCTTCTCAGATAAAAGCAGATCCATAAACCAATATAATAGGACATAAGCAAACCCATGTACCTATAGTCATCTATTTTCTAGCAAAGGACCAAAGCTACTCGGAGAAAAAAAAAAATGACCTCTTTATTGAATGATGCAGGGAAAACTGGATATATTCATGTTGACAATTAACACTCATGTCCCATCATGTGAAAGACCCACATGTAAAAACAAAGATTAAAACTCCTGGTAGTGAATATAGGGGAGACACTGGATGGCATAACCCCAGGAAAAGGCATTTTGCACAGAAGTCCAATAGCACAAGAAATGACATGAAGAATCAAAAATGGAATGACATCAGATTCAAACTGCATAGCACAGGAAACAATGAAGTGTATACACAACCTTTAGAGTGGGAGAAAAATTTTGCTACCCTCTCTTCTGATAACACACCGAAAAATACATAAAGATTTCAAAAATTTAACTCCTCCTAAAACAAGTGACTCGTTCAAAAAATGTACAAACAGGATAAATGAGAATCAAGATGTGTCATGTACTGGTACAAACCCTCACTGTTGAATGTGATCATAATGTATATGCAAAAGATACTAATAAAACCAATGTTTTATAAATGTACAAATGAACCAATTGGGGCACTTCTCAATAGAAAAAGTACAATGATCAATAAATATATAAAATATATTCAGTATTTTTAGGCCTTAAGAAAACAAAACTTTGGACTGGAGGGTTAGCTCAGTGGTTCCGGCACCTGCCTCACAAGCACAAGGTACTGAGTTCAATCCCAGTAACCACATACAATGCTGGGCATGGAGACTCACACCCACCAGCAATCAATACCACATACCACAGTGCTGGGCATGGTGTCTCATGCCTGTAATCCCAGCACTCAGGAGGCAGAGACAGGAGGATTGCTCAGTTTGAGGCTTGCCTGGGCTATATAGTGAGCTCAGAGCCAGCCTGAACTGCAAAGTGAGACCCTGTCTCAAAAAACAAAAAACAAAAAAACTTTGAGTGTCTCTCTTACTCCAAACAGAATGATTATCATCATCAAAAGCATAGAAGAGTAATAAATGGTGACAAAAATGTTGAACAAAGGAATTCTTGTACATTGTAGGAATGTAAGCTAGTACAACCACCATGGAACTCAGTACAGGAACTGAAAATATAAATTTCATTTTACCAAGCATTTCCTCTTCTGGGTATATTCCAGCAAGAACTAAAGGCCTCATAATACCATGATACATGAATACCCACACGCATAACAGCGCAATTTCCAAGACTAATCTCTGTAAACCCTCTAGGTGCCCATGGGCAGGTGAATGGATAAAAAAACTTTACCAGTCTAAAAAAAAAGAGAGAATAATAAGAGAAATGGGGTTTCATTTTTCATATAAGAAAGCTAAAATCAAGAGAAGGCAAGTTATTTTGACATTACATAGGTAGCACTAAAGCAACAAATTTCCACTTAAAATACAGTTTAATATTTATTTCTATACAAAGAATGAAGGAAATTCAAACCAAGCTGGGTATGTATAAGATGATTTAAAAAACATAAATATTGATCCTTAGAAAATTTTACATAACTTACAGAACCGTCACTTTAAGAAAGATATTTGGATTTGCTGACACAAAAACATATCTGTTGGCCTGTGGGGTTCTCATAAATTCAATTTTTGTTTAGTCACAGACCAAGAAGACAGTCACACTCACTTTAAGGACTTTGTGATGAGTCACGTGTGGTGCCTCACCTCCCTGGCAAGTGCAAAGTCCTGAGTTCCCTCCCGGGTACAAAAAGAAATGTTAAAGAAACGAACTTCATGATGAATTTCTACCCCTAAGCAGAAGGGTGTATTAATGGTCTGATTTGACCTCTCATCACAAACAGTAAGAAAAGCCCTCACTAACCACAGCTCTCTGATGTTGAACAACAGCACCGCAGGACTGATATCTGAGAGAAAGGGGACAATGAGAGGTTGCAAGAATATTAGCTAATTTCTGGAAAACTGGGTTAGAGGACCTGAGAAAACTCGTGCATTTCACGGAAAGGAAGAGAAAGGGCTGGAATTTGTAAAAGTGAAAGCAGCTGGGATTTACAGAGCAGAATATTGGCCATTTATTTTCAGTGCTTGAGATAATAATGGCATAATTTTATATTTTTACTTGGGTGGAGATGTGGAAAAAGGTACTCTGTGTGATACTTTCCATGGGAGAAAAATGGTTGGTTATATTCAAACACAAGATATACACCCACAGTCATCCTCACATGTAGTTCAAATAAGAAATATTCTTTGATGAGAAAGTACTTAAAACCACTACTTGGTGTTTATTTATAAACTAGTCTTGGCACTCAAACAAGTACATCAACATATATAAAAATTGGTGTTTTATGAGTAAAATGTGCAGTCTTGTTAGTAATATATTATTACTTTAATAAGTGTTAACATTTTTTAAATTGGCTATAGCATTATTAAATTATTAGACATGGAAAAACAGAAGAATAAATATTAAAATATAAACTATTGTGTAAAATCATACTAATATATATCAATATATAAGCTTAATAGATCTTTGTTGCTAATATTTATATTGTACATTGATGATTTTAATGTGCTCAATGCAACTATAATTTCTTTATCTAAGAAAATGATTTGAATTTTTATTGAACATTCACTGTACATTATATAGCTTACTAGGAAAGAATATGAACAAGATAACTATAGTATAATACATTGGCTCTAAGTGCCAAGAAGAAATTCAAAATGCTGGGCTGGAGATTTAGCTCAGCGGTTCCAGTGCCTGCCTAGCAAGAGCAAGATCCCTGATTCAATCCCCAAAAACCACATACGATACTGGCCCTGGTAGCTCAGGCCTGTCATCCCAGCACCGGGGAGGCAGAGGCAGGAGGATTGCTGAGTTCTAGGTTTCCCTGAGCCACATGGTGAGCTCAGGGTCATCTTGAGCTACAAAGCGAGATCCTGTCTCAAAAAAAAAAAAAATGTTGAGAAGCTGAAGAATTATTGAATTAAATGCGAAAGAAATAAAATTACATACAGGTTAGTCATTTGAAAAAAGTAACTTTTCAGACAAGAGTATGTATAGGTGGTTTTGAAAATAGTCCAGAGACTAATTTTTTGGAGCAAAAGTGAAACATGAGTCCAAAGAACTACCCGAGAGAAAAAAAATCGTAGAAGGCCTTTTAGGGTAAAGTGAAACCTTTCAGCACGTACTCTTAAATAAATTTTTAGGACACCGGTAGATTCTGAGCAATGAAGAAACAAAAACTTTTTTTTCAAAACTCATTTTGATGCTGGATCAAAATTAGATTTGAGTCACGCCTGTAATCCCAGCATTCGGGAGGCAGAGACAGGAGGATTGCTGGGTTCGTGGCTTGCCTGGGCTACGTAGTGAGCTCAGGGCCAGCCTGAACTACAACGCGAGACCCTGTCTCAAAAAGCAAAAAAAAAAATTAGATTTGAGGAGGGCAAAAGTACAAGCAAGGAACACCCCTGGAAGAGTGTCACCAAAATGTGAGTGACATAAAGGTTTCTCGAAGCTGTGTAGTTACAGGAATGGCGAGAAGGGGTTAGATCCTTGGACATGTCCTTTAAGTCAGAGTGAAGAGCACTATCTGACCTAGTGGGTGTGAAATTAAAATAAGTACATATGGAGAACTGAAGAACAAACGTTAAAAATGTGTGATTGTACAAAATCATGGAGAACACAATTTTCCGTAGTTATTTTTTAAACTAAGTATCGAGGGTGGATTTACAAACAACAAAAACGGGGATAAATGCAGAAGCACATTTTGTGGAGACTGTCAGAAATTCAGGTTCGACTGATTTCGGCATGCAAGTTAATAAAAGCGGATGCTTAACTGAATCATATGCCTCAAATCAATCTTTGCTTTCTGTCTTATCAATAGTTTACCCACTGTTCAAACTTACAAGTAAATTAACCCTAGCAACACAATTTGAGAATCTAGCACTACTGTATCCTTGCGCCTCTATGAATCCTACATTAATAGGAGCCATGAACTAATAAGACTAACTACAGATTATACTGTTTTTGATGATTTTGATTGATTTCCTTCTTTCCCATTGAAGGAAGCATATTGACAAGTAAAGTTAGATTACTGAGAAAATAATTTTAACAATTTATGTACAAGATCTAAATCTGTATCCAGTTTAATTATTAAAAATATCCCAAATGATACTTCTAACAGTTACTGCAAATTAAGAACTAAAGTGGTTGTGATACGCAATCAGTGGTACTTCAGAATTGCAAGGACTTCAGACACTTCGTGGGGAGAGAATCAGACATCCGTAGTTTAATATCAACATTTTATACTTTAAAATCTATTTTATAAATCCACATATCATAAGGTCACAATCATAACTAAAGAGTAGATATCATTTTGTTCTCTAAATGACTCTTTCATTAATGTACTGAGAAAGGCTAATTGCTATTCTGCAGGCTAAACTCTTTCTACAGAGGCCTTTGTGCACTCTATATAAATGGATTTTGTTGTTTGTTTGTTTCTGAGACTCACCAAGTAGTTTCGGCTGGCCTTTCACTCATAAGGATCCCCTTGCCTCTGTCTCCCCAGTGCTGAGTCTCTGGGCATGCACCGTCAACTCTGAATCACAGACTTTCTTATTGTGACTTAGTGACTCATTCTAAAATATACCTTGTCTCAGAAAAATTTATGTAACTCAGGCTCAGGGTGAATGAATGAGTTAACAGGGATGGAGATTTAGTTCAGTGGTTCTGGCTTCTGCCTAGCAAGTGCAAAGTCCCTGGTTCAAACCCCAGTAACCACATACAACAATACTGGGCCTGGTGACTCATGCCCACCAGCAATCAGTACCATACACCACAGTGTGGGACATGGTAATCCCAGAACTGGGGAGGCAGAGGCAGGATGATTGTTGAGTTCGAGACTTGCCTGGGGTACATAGTGAGCTCAACCCCAGTCTGAACTAGTGAAACCCTGTTGGTATTATGATTTAGATTTAAATTATTCCAAAGCCTCATGTTTAGAGGGAAAGCCTCATTGGAAAGGTGGAGTCACTAGACATCCACCGTTAGAATGGTGCATTCTTTCTCACTCCTGGCTCTTCTTGCTGTCTGTCTGTTTGCTGCCTGCCGTAAGATGAACAGTTTTTCTCCACTTCACCACTTCTGTCTTGGAGCCAGTTAACATGGGTAACTGAAAAGCATTGTCAAAATGAATTTCTCCTCCTTACCAATGTGAGTAATGGGACATTTTGTCCCAGAAAAAAAAAATGACTAACACAAAAAGCATGAACAGATGCAATGTGTATGAGTTTCTCCATTCCATGTGTATCTACACAAATGCACATACAGAGACAAACATACTCCTTTAGACATGGTTTTAGAATAATGATGATTTGTAATTTTGTTTCTGTCTCAGGCTGAAACTTAGCTGCTTAACAGAAAGGAGTAATTCAAACTCATCTTCATCAATTCCAACTACAAGTACTCATATGCAGATGCTACTCATTGGTGTTTTAGAAGACTTTGATATTCTACATGTAGTTATTAATTACAGTGTTACTGAACTATTTGTAATCACTTTAAAATTATATCTGCAAGAGGTTTCTATTTATAAAATCACTTGATATCTCCTAGAGAAACTAATTAGTCAACAAATGATAAGTACAAAGGGAACACAAATTAGTTCATTGTTTATAGCTACATGGGTGTACTATGTAATTTATGTAGTAATTAAATGTTTTATATTGTAAATGGAAAAAATATTTGACTCAGGAATAGATAATAGCTGCAATTTTGAATGTTCTGATAAAAATATTGACATAACACACTTCAGTTCTTGTTCACACACTTACAATGCAAGAAAGGAGAGGTAGAAAAGTAGCCGTACCTGCACTAATAAAAAAAATAATAAAAAAGAAAAAACTTTCTCTCCTCCACTGCCACCATTTGACTTTCTAAGGTCCTAACCTAAGGGAAATAATCAAATATTCTTGACTATGGAGAATAAGATCTTCCAGCCATAGGGACTAGGGTATAGCTTGTGTGTGTGTGTGTGTGTGTGTGTGTGTGTGCGCGCACGCGTGCATTCAGTAAAACACTGCACAATAAGGAACAGTGTTTCGCAAATAGCAAAAATGTTTGCAGAGAAATCCTGACTATCTGCCAGGAAACTAGAATTAGTGATAGGTACCGCTCTCTCGTGCCATTAATCTACTTAAGGAACAAAGGACTGGGAAAACTAAAAGAACAGTACAGTTTCATTGCCTTTCTTCTCCTTGAAAGGATCTCTTGACTGTTTCTTACTTTCTCTTAATAACACAATGCTTCCCCCTGTGCTATGCACTGCGATACCTCCAGGCCAAAGGATTCCCAAACCCAAATCTGATCTTCTAGAGCTCTGCCATGTCCGTGCATTTTCCAGACTCTCACAATCTTCTCCCTCGCTAAGGAGAAGTTTTAATTTGATTTCCAGGAGCTACCGTCGTGTAGTCTCTGTAGCCCCTTCTCGTCCAGTTGTACGTCTCCTCTGTTCCTGCAGCGGCCATTTTTTCCCCTGTATTTCTCTTAGCGGATTGACTTTTGTTACCCTCAGATTATTCCGTTTTCCCTTTCATCTACCTGGAGTAAAACTTTCTCCTGATTCTTGGTGTTGATGATGACGGGTCTTGCTCGTTTTCTTTGCGAGTATCCAAAGTGGACTTCCTAGACTGGTCTAGGTTGGAATTGAACAGTTCGTTTTTTCCTCCCCAGCGCTTGTTTCTCGTCTGCCCTGGCTCATCTCACTGGTGATGGAGCTCACAGAGCCCTAGCCTGGACTGTGTCCACCCCCGGCCCTAGGTAGAGGGATAGAGAATAATCTGGCTGCTGTTCACTTGAAGGATCCCCTGCTACGCTCTCCTTGAGGCTTGCACTGCTTCCTCACGGTGGCGCTGTCTCCTATTTCTCCTCAGTGGGACGTGCGTTCCTCGCCTCGGTCCTACCGGCCCCATTGTACTTTGTAAGACGAAGACGTTTGCCGTGAATTGATTAGTTTTCTAGGACGTGTAGACATTATACTTCTGAAATGAAAGGCGATAGCACATTTAACATAACCTAATTTGCTTTTCTGTTCTTTGTTATCTGCTATGCTATTACCGGACATTCTTGGATGTCTTGGCAATTACTTCATAAATGTGGTTTCCACTATGGTCTGAGAAAGTAAGCCTTCTTGACCCAAAGCAGCAGAGTGGTTAAAGGGTGGTAGCCCTACCCTTAGACATCTCAGGTGAAAGGTTCCTATTGATCTCAGCTAGCAAAACATTTATCTTTTTCAAAGTTTAATCATGTAAAATGAATGTGATATGGTTAGGACTGAATGGTTCAGTGGACAAAAATAAATACTTGAATCACAGGTACTTGTCCCTAAGAGAGAGAGATTTTTTTTCATTATTTACATATAAATAATGTTCTTTATGCGCCATCTTATTTGACAGCCATCAACTTCAGTTGGGAGAAGATAAGAATGTCATATTCAACCCTAAATACCTCAGTTTCTACTCGGGGGTCTACTGAAAATATATTTACAGGTTATTTGGTGACTATTGCTTAGCCGTCATGTATCAAAAGCTAGGTCTTAGTCACCCGATGTTTTTTATTACACTTCCTGTCACTGTATATGGTGGGAGACTGAAAGCCTCCCACTTGGCATCACTGACCTGGCCGTGTAGAACTTTTTGCCACATGAGCAAAACGGAAGCTTATTATTCCCTTAGAAAAGTCCTTACATTTATAAAATACAAGCTATTTGCTAAGATATTGGAGGAAGACAGATCTGTCTTCCCTCATGACTATTTCATGAATTGTGTGGCTTTGTATTTAATAAATTGGACTCTCAGGTTTTCAATTTTAAAATAGAGAAATAATACTTTCTAAATTAGAAGATTAGATAAGGCAATAGATTTGAATTGTGAGCTAAGTGTTTGAATATTCATGTTTTGAAATATTTAATCATCTTTCATTTTGCTGTTTAAATAGATACATTTTCAAGTTCCAAAGGGAATTTCTCGTGGCACTGGGGTAAACTCACCTGTAGAATATCTCTAAAAAGTATGCACAATTGTCTTTATCCTCTACCTTTTTCTTTTTGTGCATGTGAATGTTTTGGTCTTTCTAACAGTTTTCGATATTCTTCCTTTGGGCTGAATGTTTGGCAATTGGAGTATGACATATTTTGCAAAGAATAGTTTCAGGTCCCATCATCCATTGGAGTTTCTAAATGCCTCTAATACCATTGTACTCACCTCACACTCAAATCTGAGGAATTTTCTGTTACAGTTTCAGTGACTATGCTTTCTGTACCTATAACTTTTACAACTTTATCCTCTCCTTAATCAGTGAGCTTTAAACCTGCATTTTTATCGTGAAGAGCTCTTGAATAGTCTGCACATAGTTTCTTATTGTTTTTCTTCCCAGTACCCAGTAAAAGTTTTAGTACACCTACCTTGTCTTCATGTCTTCTGCACCTTCTTCCCTCTTATCTCTGTATATTTATTATGCTCTTGAAACTTTCAGTTCAGTGTTTATTTAACTAATATAGACATTAATTTTCACAATTTTTCTTGATTCCTTTTTAATGGGTATATCTCTTTTTTTAAGATTTTTCTTTCTATCCCACATTATCTATATCATGCACAGGTACAAATTCTCAATGATGAATGTGATCATAATGTATATCTAAAATGTACCAATAAAGTTAATTTTTAAAAAAACATATAAAACTAACCACATATAATATAAAATTTAAAACTCTTTTAAAACTTTCCTACTCTTTCACTATCCCAGCGTCTGAGAATATTAAAATAATAAAAATACTGAAACAGTTAAAAATAACCAGAAGTTCTGAGGGAAGGAAAGAAGGTATGCATTAAGGATGATTAAGGGAAACATTTGGTTTTTTCTCTAGAAATTCTTCAGATATCTTTTTTTTTTTTTTTCAGAAATTTAGGAAACAGCAGACCAAGATGCTGATATTTGTTTGAAAGTTGTAGGCATAGGTGATAGAAGTTAACTATCTCACCTTATGATTTTTGGTTTATTCTTTATTTTCACTTATGCACCTCAAAGTCTTCCTCCAGCCTCTATTCAAGATTTCTGTTTTAAGGCTCTCCTTCACTTTTATCAGACAAGGTATGTAGGCCTTTGAGTTCTGTCATTCTGTGAATAGGACAAAGGGAGAGAAAACATTGATTGTTCCAATATGGACATCCAGCCAATCCTCACGTAACTCAACTTGTCCTCCCCTCTGTTTTAAGTGCTTTTGAGATGGTAACATCTTTGTGATTTGGTAAACCTGATTTCTCTTTTCTCATCCCCATCAGGCTGAGAATATTTCATTCTTTATTTTCTATGACTGGATTTATTTGAGCAAAAGTTTACAAAGTATCTTGTCCTCAGAGGTGTCATTCTTTGTTGTTGTGGGCTTGACAATTATATTTTAGTGAGGCTTGAGAAAATTAGAAGAGAGAAAATATCACACAACGAAGGGTGTGTATGTATTAAATGAACTACAGTAGATTTACAAAGTACCAAAAGTAAGATTAGATGAGGTTCTACCAATGACAACAATTAGAAGTGGGTTCTGAAATGCTTGAAAATCTATGAGTATGAATTTAAGAGAGCTTTCTCTAAAAAGTCAATCAATTGATAACATAAGAACAAAATATTGAGCAAATGTTTGGAAAGCATCACCAATCAGAAAGGTTTAAATTAATTGGGAAAACTTAGCCTTGAGGCAATTAGCTGCCAGTGAGGCATGATTCAAAGCTCAGATATCATGGCTAGTTCCCCTTCACCTAACCAAGGAAGAACAATGGGAAATTCCTCCTTAAAGGATCTTGCTAATGCAAATATTTATCCAGTGAATTGTAAGATTTCTTATTACACAAATTAAGATGACTTAGATATGTATTAAAATTTTTATTACATGGAATACTTGGTTATAACATAGAGGTCTAGAATAATAGAACTAAAGATCGTATTTTATAATATAAAGAAATTACCAACTTTCACAGTGTTCTTTCAAGTGAAATACCTCACATTAGTTTTCTGTGAATCCCATAACAAATTACCACAAACATGGTTTACACAATAGAAATTTCTCATGACAAACGAGAATATTATACATATGAAGAGCCAGCATATAGTATTTTAAGAGCTAGCACTGGATCATACGAAATGGTAGAATGAGGCTATGAACTACATATAGTGGGGTGTTTATGACTATTCAAAAAATACAGCTAAATACTTCAAGATGATATCAAACTCCTATAAAAGAAATGATTCTGTTTAGTCATTAGTCAATCTTCACAAATTCACAAAGGTAGAAAATGTGCGACATAAGCCTCTTATATACGAGTATTAAGAGTCAGATGTATAGTTTGTAGAATATTCCCTTATCTATACTTAAACATGCCATCAAAGTAAAATTCATACTGCTACTGGATCTAAACCACTCCTAATTTTACTATCTTATAAACCTGCAAATGGGTTAAGAAATGGAAAATAATATCGAACTAATGTAGAATACTTAATAATAGAGTGCACATTAAAAGAGTGTGTTCTTAGTATAAATATGTTGAGTATTTTTTTTTTTGAGACAGGGTCTCATTTGGTAGTTCAGGCTGGCCCCGAACTCACTATGCAGCCCAGGCAAGCCTCAAACTCAGCAATCCTCCTGCCTCTGCCTCCCGAGTGCTGGGATGACAGGTGTGAGCCACCACACTTGCCTATGTTGAGTATTTTTTTTAAACATGAATATTGGGAAATTAAACATTGTATGTATAAAATAAAAAAGCAAAAGATACAGTGTCCATTGTAGTTAATATATTGAATGACCAGTATCAAATATTTGGTGCTCTTAAAATATATGAGAACTCATGTTACATTCATTAATTTTGTGGTTCAATTGAGCAAGGAAGGATACAAGAAAAGAAGCTGTTATTCCCCTAAAGGTGATGGCCTAAATGCTCTGGTCAAATATTTTTAGGTATTGATCAAGGTAATAGCAACATTTCAAAGGTAGAAAGATTATTCTGTGGCCAGATTTATCATACAATAAAGCTGTTACTCATTCTAGGCAAGTTAATAAGGAGAACAGCCTTACATATTTAAAGTAAGTGTATTAACAGTAAGATAGGTTTAAAACCTTAGTTCATTAGATAATTAACTATGTTACCAGGGATATCTTAATCCATATATGTTGGTGTAAAAAAATAACATAAACAAAATAATTGATAAATAGTAGAAATTTAATTGTCAGTATTCTGGAGGTAAGACAGTTCAAGGTGCAGTTAGATTTGAGCCTGGAAGTGCTTGTGTTCTATTCTGGATGGTACCTTGCTGCAGAAGAGCAAAGAAAGATAAAAAGAACCAACTCTCTCCGACCCTTTTATAAGATCATTAATCCTAGGTAATCATCTTACACAGGCTCCACTTCTTAATATAATCAATTTAGGTTAGTTCCCACATACAAATTTTGGAGGAACGTATATATTCAAACCATAGGAAAAAAATGTCTTTAAATTTTTTCATCTCAGCTTTCTGAGACGTGAGTAGGATAATAATTTCAATGTCTTAGTTACTTTTCTCATAGCTAAAACAAAATGCTTTGATACCTAAAGTAGGAAAGGTTCATTTTGGTTCTCAGTTGGTAAAGGTTTTAGTATATTTGATTTGCTCCAAGGCAGAGTGGTATGTCACAGGAGCATCACAGAGCAGAAACAGTCCATGGCAGGCAGAAGACAGCAAGCAGCAAAAGGGAGCAGTACCATCTCTCTGTCACTTGTGTAATATCTAGTTTACATACCCTTAAGGCAGGTAACACTCACGCTCAGGATAGTCTTTCCCATTACCCCCATCCAGAACTATTCTAAATGAATCAGTAGAATAATTTAGCAGCCACACACCCTTAATCCCAGCCTCACATACTCTAGATCTTGCCTTTTCTGAAAAGTCCCTCCTATGACCACATGAGATTTTGCCCCCCTGACACAGCCATACTATCCTCTCCTTACATTATTGTTTAAGATTAACTAAGTAAAAATGTTAGGTCACTATGAACATGAAAAGCTTTATTAATTTTATCCATAATTATATTGTCATTTCAAAAAGAATCTATTAGCAGAGGACTTATCTAAACTTGGAGCAATATTGTTTAGGTATGTACCAAAAAAAGATACTAAATAATTTGATTACAGTACAGGGATATAATTTTAGCAAAGTTAAATATTACACCCCATTCTAACTAAATTCACTGTGAAGTATGTAGTAAATCCCTCTTTATGACAGTTATTGAGCTGGAGAATGATTGAAATTCAGAGATGAGTAAATGTTAGTTCCAGCCTTCAGAACTTTACAGTTTAGTTAGGGAGATAGATAATTATACAATAATTCAATGTAATATTAGAAACACTGCTACTAATTAAGGACCCAGAAAAGTAAAAGGGAAGCTATTAATTTTTACTAAGCAGATTTGCAGTTCTGTGACAAAATGTATTTACTGATACTTCTTAAGATAATTTTAAAGTTTGAGATTGATAAGCGTGGCATAGGAGGTAGAGTATATCTATAGACCTGAGAGAAGTGTAATTCAAAGCAAGGAGCATACAAAATAGAATGGGAATAAATATCGAAGGAGCATTGGCTTGAAGCTTTGACTCTAGTCTGAAGAAAAAAAGATTTTATTTTCTTTGTTGGTGAGGGGCAATCATTAATCAGAATCTTTTTTCCCCTTTTAAAGCAATGGAAATACATATTGAAGTTGCATTTTAGAAAGATTTATCTGAGCTACAATCTAAGATGGGTTAAAATGAATGAAGACTATAAATTAGAAAATCAATTATGGAGCTGTCTGCACACAAAGTATTAGCCTACAGGAAAGATCATGAGAGGCCAAAACAATATATATGAGAATGTGGGTGCCATACACAAAGTATATTGTGGAATTCAAGTCACCAGGATTATTGCTACCTGTGGTAGAGAAGAGTCAGATCCTCAAATGTCTAAGCCTTACAAAGTAGTTCTAATTATTTAATAATACAGTAAGAAAAGTCAGGAGGTGGAATTGTAAAAATTGTTGTTTAAGACACAGATATTTAAAGTTTGAGAAAAGCTTTCCACTAGGTGGAGTATTTAGTGATAAAGGTATTATAGGTATATAATAGCTCTCAGAAACTTGGAAGAGTATAGATCCAAATGGATGAGTTAAAGATGCTAACATTGAGAAAAAAAGAAATAAAGGAAAACTACTTTCATGAAAACATTCATTTGGGGAGGAAAAGAGTTACTAAAAGGACAACATCTCTGTAAAGGAGAGCCTGTCAATCACTATCAAATGTCAAAATGATTGTAGCAGAATAAAAGATGCACCCTTTGGGCTTTCCTTAGAACTTTTAAGAGCACCCATGATTTAGAGGGAAAAGTCATATAACAGGCATAAGAACTAAATAAGAAGTGATTAAATAATTTTGAACAAGCATACATGCCTAGATATTGGGATAATGCTATGCCTTTTCATTATACTACTAGTGTCTTAAAATTTCAGTGATTCTAACATCACACACAGACCTGTACACTTCTCTCTCTCTCTCTCTCTCTCAGTGCTGGAATTACAAGATAACTCCATTTTTCATTCATGCATTCATGATAAGAGTGCAGAAATAGGTAAGCAGGGGAAACTACTGGTGTCTTTGTAAGCCACATCAAAGTTTTTCGACTTTTTTTTTTTGAGACAGGGTCTTGCTTTGCAGTTCAGGCTGGCCCTGAGCTCACTATGTAGCCCAGGCAAGCCTCAAACTCAGCAATCCTCCTGTCTCTACCTCCCAAGTGCTGGGATTACAGGTATGAGCCACCACGCCCGGCTTTCAACTTTATTTTTAAAAGCAGTTGGGTACCACCCAATCTACCTTAGCAGAAGTTGTTATATAATGACATTATCTTCTGAGGTCCTGTGACCACTGGGTAGAGAAGTCATATAGAAAGCAGTGCAAATGATAATAAGGTATTATTAATAGTCTACAAGATATGGTTTAATGAAATGCTAGAAAAGGGAGAATCTAATGAATTTATACCACATTTAGGAGATTCAAATAACTACAAGGACTTAGAAATTGCTATCATGGTAAATAAGTTAAAGAAGTTGTTGAAGATTTTTGGCACAGCAAGATGGATAAAACCTGTTTCAAGCTTGTGAGCTCAAATAATTTGTCCTGGAAATATTATGCTTGATATTCTTTTGAGATTCCTTGGTGGAAATGTCAAGTTAACAAATAAATATGCGAGTCAAGAGGAAAGTGCAGGAGTCTAGGTCTAACCTGTGAGCTTTCTACTGGCTAGAAAGAAAACTTTAAAACTACAAACATATGGTCAGAGACAGAGAAAAAATCCAAGACATGGTCATGAAAACAAAAGGAAGTTAAGATTCACTTTTGTTCAACTTGTTTCATTTTTGCCCAAATAGTGAATAGTAATCAAAAATACTTAAGCCTTCTGAGACATTGATAGCTTGAAAAGGGAAAATTTGCCAAGTGACTTCAGAGGTGCTAAGGGCATTCACTAGAAGTGGTTAGACAACCGTTCTGTAGAGCAACAAAGTGAAAGCAGATTACAGTGAATCAAAATGAGTAGAAAATGTGAAAGTAAAGACTGAAACATTCTTAAACTTGATCCAAAAATTTATCTTAAGAAGATGGGAAGAGGGAGTCTCATAGCTTATATAAAGTAGCTGAAACTGGACTTAACCCTCTTGGCACTCACTACTACAATACTTTACAAAGCAACTTTACAAAGCAATCAGAATTCAATCAACAGACATGGCCTCACTATGACCCAAGACAAAATGAGATATTCACTGTTTGCCCTGGCTTTCTACCTAGAGACCCTTCTAGACCAAAGCAGAAAGAGGTATCTGAAAACATTCGTGGAATTACGGAAGAAATGAAAAGACAAAGATGAGCATTTAGCAAGGAAAGATGACTGCATTTTCAGGACAAATGAAAGGAAAGAGGGAAGCTACATGAAGAAAGAGGTCAAGAAAGCTACATAAGGGATTCCTTGAATCTACGGCTAACTAGCCACAAATGCACAGGCAGAAATTCCATGGATTAATGGACAAAGAATTTTCAGAAAAAATTAACAAAAGCAATTTCTGGGGCTCAGGCAGTAAAGTTCTAGGCCCTGCAAAAGACAGAAGTGTTAATAACCAGAAGATTCAGTGGGAACACAGAAAATGTCCCCCATTACTGGCAGACTTAAGTAAACATTAAAATAGAGCTTCTCAGTCAGGGATGTTTTTACTTCTCTAGAATACCTTTTGTCATAACTGGAAGCAATTAGGCACTTGTGTTCCCCAGCATCAGAAACAGGTACGCTTCACCTCATTCTCTGTCCCATCATTGTGAGGACACCAAGTTGTCACTCCACCGGCCCCACAAGCAAAGTCAGACTGTCTTCCACGGATCCTGATGGCCCTATTCTCCAGGAGTCACACCTGTGTTGTGCAGCACCAAGCGGCCCTCCTGACTGATCCTTCTCCTACCATTAATCTCTATGGTCGTGTTACCCTTTGCTCTTTTATTGTGCCATATAAGCACCAGAAATTCTTAAGGCTAATTGCACCACTCTTATTACTCCCTCTCCAGCCCCTCCATCTGCCTTTCTCTTGTTGATGACAGTATATAGAAGTCAAAAGCTCTCTTCACATGGAAAGAGTGTTGTAGAATGAAATGATTTTAACCTAAAGTTCAAGAGAATAACCATTTAAAAGGGGTGCTGCCATCACAAACTGAGCTGCTATAAACATGGGTGCAAAATATCCCTGTGATGTGAATCTTGTAATTCTTTCATGAATAACTCCGGCGGGAGAATAGCAGTGAAATAGCAAATATTCAAAGGGAAACGAGGTTTAGGGGTAAGTAATGAAGGGAAAGAAAAAATGTGATGGTAAAAAAAAAACAGAAACAAAGCTTATTATATAGGGGCACGGGGTTATAGTGTGTGTAGGGGAAGGGGAAAAATGAGAATTAAATTATGTCATATACTGGTACAAATTCTCAATGTTAAGCATGATCCTGATGTGTATATATAATGCACCAATAAAGATTCGATCTTTTTTCTTTGTTTTGAGACAGGGTCTCACTTTGTAATTCAGGCTGGCCCTGAGCTCACTATGTAGCCCAGGCAAGCCTTGAACTCAGCAATCCTCCTGCCTCTGCCTCCCGAGTGCTGGGATTACAGGCGTGAGCCACCACACCCAGCACTGTGGTATGTGGTATTGATGGCTGGTCAGCGTGAGTCTCCATGCCCAGCATTGTACGTGATTACCGGGATCGAACTCAGGACCTTGCGCTTGCGAGGCAGGCTCCAGAGCTACTGAGCTAAATCTCCGACACATAAAGATTCAAATTTTAAAAAGGTGTACTTCTTTACATATATGCAATAAGTAATAAATTTACTTTAAGAAAAATAATTGCACATTTCTCAGATTTATAGTTTTCATTAATTAAGAAGAAAAAAAATTTCGAGAAAATGACTGGAAACATGGATAGCACACCAGATAATAACTTTCATGAATGATTTGTTTATGATATGTTAATTAACTCATTATGAAGTAAACGCTATGGGGAAACTAAAGAAACAAAGATATCTATAATCTTTCAGTAGAAATAGATTCCATCGTAGCTTGTATAATCTCATGGTCCTGAAGTGCAGAGAACTTCAGATAAAAAAAATTGAAATACTGAATGAAAAGTTTCCTAAATTAGTGAAAACTATAAGCCAACAGATGTACAAAACATAACCAACCACAAGGGGATTTTACATTCAAACTGATAAAAACCATTGATAAAAAGGACATCTGGAAAACAGCCAAAGGAAAAGCTATATTATTTGCAGTGGAATTAAAAATACTAACAGTCAACACATGCCTCCTGAGAAAAAGGCACGTAAAAATTGCTGCATTAATGCTATACTGACATGGTGCTTGTGGTTAATGAATAAGTTAATATTTCTTAAATTTTACAATTTATTTGCATCTATCATGTTAAAAATCTTATTGTAGACAATGACTTGGATATTAAGTTCAATTTCAGGTTTCTATGCTTTATTTTATAATTAGTTTTACCACATTCAATTTATATGTTTCAAAATTTAATGCTTTTAATTTACTTTGGTAAACTAGTATTAAACCAATTTTTGTTGAAAACAATTGATATGTGATGTATATAAATTTTATTTTTACTTGAAGAGTATTTTCAGCATCATCTACATGACCATACTGAACTCACTGGGGAGTTAATTAAAAGTTACAGATTAAAATTTAAAACATTTTAAAACATAACAGATTCCATTTTTAAAATATTTTATCAATGTCTAAACCAATTTTAAATATATTAAATAGTTCATTTCTTTAATCACCACATATTTTAAATTTTAAAATGGTCACTGAATAGTATATTGAAATATATATTCATACATAAATAGTATGTATAATAGATAGATAGATGGTAGATACAGATGTTACACCCACAACAGAAATGTAGAGACCACACTAAATGGAAGAAAATATTCTTTCATTAGAAAAACAGGTAAATATCTACTTTTTATATTTTATTGATCAAATTTGAGAACATTTTTTATCTAAGCAAGTTATGTCATGTGCACATTACTTAGCTATAAAAAGTAAAACATAGCTCATTCCCTCCAGTGAAGCACCTCTCACAGGGAGATTTCAATGTCAACCCAAGTTGAAATAGATTAACATGATACATGTTTCTTCAAACTGATTCTTTCCAGCAAACATATTTATATAGGAAATCCTTTGCATATATGCTTAAATTGCTGAAAATGTTGACAATATTTAGTAATGCTTTAAATAAAGATTTTCTCCAATTCATAAGTCTTTTATTATGAAAAAGTATTAATTAAAAACAAAACTTGAGAGATAGATATCATTTGCTTTGTCCCTACTCAGCTGACCATGCTTTAGTCTTGGTATTGTATAATACATAGTTATTAGAGATGAGCTTTTCAACAATATGACCTAGTAAGTTATTTGTTGTTGGTCGTAAAATATTTTCATCTGTCTGAAAAGAAGCTGTTTGATCCCAGAAAGAAAACAGAAATTTGTAGATTACTCTAACAAGAGCAGGAAAATAATGGATATGAATGCCTCTTGTCCTTAAACATACGTGTTCAACATACACACTCACACAGCATTCAGAACATATCCTGAAACAATAAGGCATCAAAAATGAAGAGCTGGTAAATCACATGTATGAACCTTCTTAAAATCAAAGTCACAGAGAGAATAAGGCACAGACCTAGAAGTGATGATCAAAAGCTCTTGTGAACAATGAGAGCGGCCTGCAAGACATTTACATCAATCTTAACAGGCAACTTTTCTCACACTGATAAAAACATATCCAGCATCGCCACAGACATTTCCATTGATATATTATTAGCAGCATCCATCAGTCTACAAACTGCATTGAGATATCAGCGAAGATTGACAGTCTTCTGATTGCACTGAGACCTGACTCCTTCTGCTTTTCAACCTTCCTACTTACATCGCCAGTCAGTTTTATCTCAATAGTTTCATTGCATTCTGTGGAAACATGATATATTTTTATCTTTCCTGCAATTTGTAAGTAAATGTTTCATGTTCTAAGCTCCATGATGGAGAAAATATGAACAGATAAATACTCAAATTTCTACTCCATAGTGTACTTTCTCTTTCATTTTAATCATAATGATAAATTTAATCATATAGATAACTTTAAAATGAAGACGTGTCATATTCCCTAATTCAGAATATGGTTGTGCTAAATACCTTTTATATTCTTTTTATGTTTATTTCTCCCCATAGCCTCGCCAGAAAATTATTGTTGGTTGATTTTGTAATAGCAGCCATTCTTTGTGGAGTGAGGTGAAATCTCAGTGTTGTTTTCATTTGCATCTCTTGAACGACCAGCGATGTTGAAAATTTCTTCAGATGCTTCTTAGCTGCTTTGACTTCTGCCTCTGATAAGTGTCTATTCATTTCAGATGTATTTCAGTTTAAAGATGGGTCTTTAAACTTGGGGAGGCTGATCTGCTTAAGTTCCTTATATATTGTAGATAATAGCCCTTTGTCTGATAAACAGCAAGTAAAGATTCTTTCCCATGTAGTTGGTTGTCTTTTAGCAGTGCCACTGACTTCTTTGCTGTGCAAAAGCTTTTCAGTAGGATGAGATCCCATTTGTTGATTCTTTCTGCTAGTTCTTCTGCTAGAGAGGTTTATTCATAAAGTCTCTGCCTAAGCCAGTGTCTCCAAGAGTTTTACCTAACCTGTTTTCCAGCAGGCTTATTGTTTCTGTTTTAATCCTTAAGTCTAGAATCCATTGTGAATTAGGTTTTGTACATGGTGAAAGAGATAGATCTAGCTTTAGTTTTTGGCAGGTTAAAGCCCAGTTTTTCCAGCACCACTTCTTAAAAAGGCTGTCTTTCCTCCACTGAGGATGTTTGACTCCTTTGTCAAAGATAAGGTGGCTTAGTGTATCCGGGGTTGTTTCTGGATCTTCTAAACTATTCCACTGGTCCTCGGGTCTGTTACTTTGCCAGTACCATTCAGTTTTTTTTTTATCACAGTGGCTTTACAGTACAGTTTTAAGTTGGGGATTGTAATACCCCCTGCCATATCATGGTTGCTTAGAATTCTTTTGCCACTCTAGGTCTCTTGTGGTTCCAGATGAATTTTTGGGTTATTTTCTCTAGCTCTGTGAAGTATAGTGTTGGAATTACAATTGGAATTGCATTGAATCTGTATAGCAGTTGTGGGAGTACAGCCATTTTGATGATGTTGGTTCTCCCTACCCAGGAACAAAGGAGGTCTTTCTACCTTCTGATATCCTTTTCTATCTCATTTTTCAGGGTCTTAAAGTTTTCAGAGTAGAGGTCTTTCACCTCCATTGTTAAGTTGATTCCTAGATATTTCATTTTTCTGGGTGCTATTGTGAAAGGGATTGACTCCCAATTTTTCTTTCAGTGAGTCTGTTGTTTGTGTAGACAAAGGCTATTGATTTTTGAGCATTGACCTTGTGTCCAGCAACACTACTAAATTTGGTAATTAAGTCTAGCATTCTTTGGTTGAGTTTTTAGAATCCTCTAGATAGAGAATCATATCTTCAGCAAATAATGACAGTTTAACTTCTTCCTTTCCTATCTTTATTCCTTTTATATCTCTGTCCTGCCTGATTGCTATGGCTAATGTTTCTAGCACTATATTGAACAAGAGTGACAACAGCGGGCATCCTTGTCTCATTCCTGATCTTAGTGTAAAAGGTTTCAGCTTTTGGCCATTAAGTATGATGCTGGTTGTTGGTTTCTCATAAATAGCTTGTATTAAATTGAGATAAAGTGCTCGCTTCAGCAGCACATATACTAAAATTGAGATAAAGTCCATCTATTCCAATTCTCTGTAGAGCTTTGATTGTGAATGGGTGTTGGATTTTGTCAAATGCTTTTTCTGCACCTTTTGAAATGATCATATCATTTTTGTCCTTGAGTCTGTTAATGTGGTGTATTACATTGATTGATTTATGTATGTTGAACCAGCCTTACATCCCTGGGATAAATCCTACTTGATCAGGGTGTATAATTTTCTTAATAACTCTCTGTATTCTGTTTTCAATAATTTTATTGAGGACTTTGCATCAGTGTTCATTAGAGAGATTGGCCTATAGTTTTCTTTTTTGGGTGGACCTTTTCTGCCTTTGGAATCAGGGTTGATGGTTGCCTCAAGGAGTGATTTGGGGAGTGCTGCTTCCCTTTCAATTTCATTAAAAAGATTGTGAAGTACTGGCATTAACTCTTCCTTAAAAGTTTTGTAGAATTCAGCAGTGAAGCCATCAGGACCAGGGCTTTTCTTTGTTGGCAGGTTTTTTTTTTCCTTTCTTTTTCTTTTTCTTTTTCTTTTTCTTTTTCTTTTTCTTTTTCTTTTTCTGAGACAGGGTCTCACTTTGTAGTTCAGGCTGGCTCTGAGCTCACTATGTAGCCCAGGCAAGCCTTGAACTCAGCAATCCTCCTGTCTCTGCCTCCCGAATGCTGGGATTACAGGCATGAGCCACCATGCCTGGCACTGTGGTATATGGTAATGACTGCTGGTGGGCATGAGTCTCCACACCCAACATTGTATGTGGTCACCGGGGATCGAACTCAGGACCTTGCACTTGCGAGGCAGGCGCCAGAACCGCTGAGCTAACCCTCGGGCCCTGTTGGTAGGTTTTTTTAATTACATTTTCAATTTCCTAGATTGATATCAGGGTGTCTAACATTTTTATATCCTTTTCGGTCAGCTTTGGAAGTTCATATGTGTCTGGGAATCTATCCATTTCTTCTAGATTTTCCACCTTTTTGGAGTACAAATTTTCAAAATACGTGTTTATTATCCTTTGGACTTCCACTGGATCTGTGGTGATTTCCCCATTTTCATTCCTAATAGCATGGATTTGAGCCTTTTCCTTTCTTTGTTTGATAAGATTGGCTAAAGGTCTGTCAATTTTATTTATCTTTTCAAAGAACCAACTCTTCAATTCATTAATTCTTTGTATTGATCTCTTTGTTTCCATTGCATTAATTTCTGCTCTAATCCTTATAATTTTCTCCCTAGTATGAGTTTTGGATTTGTCTTGCTCCTCTTTTTTTAATAGTTTGAGGTTCATCATTAGATTTTTTATTTCAGTTTGCTCTACTTTCTGAGTGTAGGCATTCACTGCCATGAATTTCCCTTGTAGAACTGCTTTCATTGTGTGCCATAATTTCCTATAGGTTGTACTGGCATTGTCATTTAGTTGTAGAAATTGTTTAATTTCTTCTTTAATTTCTTTTGTGGCCCATTGGTTGGTTAACAGAGAGTTGTTCAATTTCCATGTGTTTGTGAGGATCTTGGAATTTCTTTTGCTATTCAGCTCCAGTATCAAGACACTATCATCTGATAGCATGCAGGGGATAACTTCAATTCCTTTGCATTTACTTAAGCCTGTTCTATGGACTAGGATGTGATCTATTTTGGAGAATGATCCATGAGTAGCTGAGAAGAATGTATATTCTGACTTTGTAGGGTGAAATATTTGTAGGCATCTATTAAGTCCATTTGCTCAGAAGTTTGATTTAGCTCAAGCATTTCCTTATTGATTCTTTGTCCAGTTGATCTGTCAGTTTGTGACAGTGGAGTATTAAAATCCCCTACTGCTATTGTATTAGTAGTTATCTGGTTTTTCATGTCCACTAATGTTTGTTTTGTATAGTTGGGTGCATTAGAGTTTGGTGGATAAATATTTATGATTGTTATTTCTTTCTCTTGGATAGTTCCCTGTATGAGAATATAGTGACCTTCTTTATCTCTCTTAATCTGTTTGGGTTTGAAATCTATTTTATCTGCAAACAAGATAGCTATACCTGCTTTTTTGTAGTTTCCTGTGGTGTGAAGGATTGTTTTCCAACCCTTTATTTTCAGTCTATGGGTTTCCTTCTGAATTAGGTGTGTTTCCTTTATGCAGCAGATTGTAGGATCTTGCTTCTTGATCCAATCTGCTAGTCTGTCTTTTAATTGGCCCATTGAGCCCATTGACATTAATGGTTGTAACTGATATTGACATATTCAGAGCTTCCATTTTTCCCTGTTTTTGGTTCTTTTCTTCCTTGCTTTTCTATTTAGTCTCTCGTGTTGCCCCAGTAAATTCACTTTGCTGGGTCTCGTGGGTATGGAATTTTCTGTGGTTTTTTCCAAGATGTTCTTTAGAAAGTTTTGGAGTGCAGGTTTCATATTTGTGAAGTTTTTCAGATGTTCTTTATCATGGAAGTATCTTATTTCCCTGTCTATTCTGAAAGATAGTTTTGCAGGATACAACAGTGTAGGTTGGAGGTTGTTTTCCTGTAATGCTTGAAATACTTCCCTCCAGACTGTCCTTGCATTGAATGTTTGTGTTGAGAAGTCTGCAGTGATGCTAATGGGCTTCCCTTTGTAGGTGATTTTCTTCCTTTCTCTCACTGCTTTCAGTATTTCATTCTTTTGATGTATATCTGGAACCTTTATAATCATATGTCTAGGTGTAGATATTTTTTATGTTACTGACTTTTGGAGACCTATAGCCCTCATTAATCTGTACGTCCAACTCTTTTCCTGTGAAGTCTTCTGCCATTATCTCTGACCACAGTTTTGTTATGTCTTTTGCACTGTCTCCTACTTCCCCAGTGACTCCAATCAGTCTTATGTCATTTTTCTTTGAATCATCTAGAAGCTGTTAGATTGATTTCTCATGGTCCCTTGCCCTTTTCCATAGATTATGTCTTTCCTGTTCATTGCCTGCTATGGTGTCCTCTAGGTCTGAGATTGGGTTCTCTGCTTCATTCATCTTACTTCCCAAACCTTCCTTCTCCGTCATCTTTGCCTTGACCTCTGCTTGGAATTGTTTAAAAGGTTCCATTGCTTCTGCTATCTTGGATTCTATCATCTCACTGATCTCTTCTTTAATGATGACCTTCACTGTGGACAGTATCTCTGTTTCAATCTCAGAGATGAGTTCTGCTTTCTATTTTACTAGATCTGCTTTAGTTACCATCTCAAAAAGACCTGGTGTTTGAGCTTCAGTTTGTTTTATTTCCCTTTTCTCTGAATTTCCCTGTGGTGGTGATCTTTATGTCTGTTTTTTTTTAAATACTTTCTCATTTCTACTCTTTTGTTGTTACTAATGTTATTTAATTTTTTGCCTGATGTCAGGACAATGTTTGTTGCAAGTTTCTTTCTTTCTGTTATCTGGGACCCTTTGAAAGTGGCACCTTGAAACTGTAGTGACCCTTGAGAGTTCTCAGTTCTGACACATCATGGGAGGTATTTGAACAGAACAATCACATCAACTTTGTTACCATAATATAATCAGTACCAATATCAGTATTGAACACCATACGTGAAATGAAAAGTTTTGATAATTTCTATTCTGAAGACTTTGAACTCATGAGTTACCTCTATGTCCATATGCCAAAATTTAGAATTAATTAGCAAAGTGTATACAACATGCAGATCATAAATGTACCCCCCAGAACCCTTTGGGGATGAAAGGTCCCTGTGGAATCAGTGAGGTAGGGAGACAGAATGAGAATGAAATAGGGTTAGAAGATTTATAAAGACCATGTAGATCTCAAGAACCTCATGTATGCCAACGGGTAACAGAGGCTAAAAGGACATATATAAATCAGTGTCAACTGTATGCTGTTAGACCACTGGAGACTTTGCACACCTTCTTATAGTAATACAGAGAAAGAAGTAGAGCAGCCTAAGAGTCTTTCGCTCCTGGGTATTGGTTCAGACAGGAAGGTAGGAGAGGGTGTGGGGAATAGAGGTCAATAGAGGGATCTATGAATAGATGGCAAAGCAGAAGCTAGATTCCCTTTTCTACAGATGTTAGCAATAGTGAGAGCAAAAACCCAGAAAGTTGGGCATATTTAGTGCCAGCAAAGTAGGAAAATAAGAAAAAGAACAGTTATTTAAAAATGAAGGCATAAAAAGAATAACAACAGCATCAAAATCAGCAATGACAATACACCAAGCTAAAGGTATTAGTTAAAAAGAAATATCCCTCAAGTTTTATCTTGCCTGGCCTGTCTCCACACAGCTTCAGGTGGAGTGGGTGCTGCCCTGGGTGTTGCAAATGGTGCCAGGTCAGTTGGTGGGCCTGGGGCATCAGTGGGCCATGCCAGGGCAGAGTGGGGTCCCGCCTTTTCTATTCTTCTGGATATTTTATTATTAAATTTGTAATATTAAGATTCACCAATTTTGTCTAAAGATACTTTAACACTAAATCTAAGAATAACCAACTTATCTTGAAATTGAGTAATTGATTAAAATTCAATATACAACACTACAAATCCACAGCAAGTATAGCTAATACTACATTAATCAACAAACAATAAGATAACATTCAAAGGTGCACTAATTTTAATAAATGTCTCTCAAAATGTTTTTTCTACAAGGCATCTCTTCAAAACAGACTAGCAGACTTCAGTAGATTCTGAATCAGAGACCCCATCACAAAAGAATTACAATATATTAATAAATACTAGGCCTAGATATAAATTTGCATGGGATATTTTTACAGTTTCATGTATCCCATTGTACAATAAGTGGTGTGTAATAATAATGACCATAAGGCTAATAACAACTAGTACTTACTGAATACTTACTATACTTTTGGCCTATGTAAGTCTTCTATCAAATCCTTCAAAATCCCTATAAAATAAGCAATATTTTTTCAGGCAGGGTCTCACTGTATAGTTCAGGCTGTCCTTGAACTCACACCAATCCTTGCTTGGTCTTCCAAGAGATAAGATTATAGCCATGTGCCACCACACCTGGCAGGAGTATTCATTTTGTACAACACATGTTAAAGTTCAGAAAACCTAATAAAGCCATATTAAATGAAGAATACATTAAAAATGTTTGTGGACTAAGGCTGGCAGTTTGGCTGGGACATTCACAGAGGCCCAGAGATGCAGCCCCATCTTCTGAACATCGGTGGGCTCAGAATACTCACACAACCATCACCTAGGGAGAAAGCCCAGCAACTGTGCCCTGGTTTGTCATGCCGTAAGTGGGCCCAGCAGTTCAGCTAAGACATTCACTGAAGCCCAGTGACTCCACTCCTACCTCCACACATCCATGAGCACAGCAGTTCTTATGGAACCTTGAACAAGGAGGAGGCCCAGCAACTCAACAGCCCCAATTGGCTGCTTGGGGATCCTGACCTGGGCAGCATAGCCCCTCAGAACCACTAAGGAAAATGGAGTAATGGTGAACAGCAAGGAGAGGGCTTCACTGAGGCTTCTCCAAGAAAACTGAAGCCAAATGAGAGAATGAAGAAAATCTCTGCAATAAAAACTCAAAGGACTACAGTGGTTGGTGATGTGAATATTCTCTTCAAGTATCTTTCTTGATGTTCCAGAACTGAGATTGCCTACGGGCCATTACAGACTGAAGGACTAAGGGCCAATTACACTAGAAGGATGATGCAGGAAGTAGCCCTTCCTTAAGGGTTTTAAATATTAGCAAGGACTCGATGATTTGGCTCAGTGGTTCCAGTGTCTGCCTGGCAAATGCAGGGTATCCCAAATTCCATCCTTGGCACCACATGTCACAATACTGGGCATGGTGATTAACACCCACCAAAAATCAGTTCCACACACTTCTACGCCAGGCATGGTGGCTCATGTCTGAAATCCCAGCACTCAGAAGGCAGAGACAGGAGGATTGTTGAGTTTGAGGATAGCCTGGGCTACATAGTGAGTTCAAGGCCAGTCCGAACTGCAAACTGAGACCCTATGTCAGATAGATAGATTAGATAGATAGATGATAGATAGATAGATAGATAGATAGATAGATAGATGATAGATAGATAAAAATAAAATTAGCAAGAAAGGTAATTGCAATAAGAATTTTACAAGCAGCAACCCAAGAATGAAACAAACAAACAAAAAAAAAACTAAATAAGACCAAAAGTCAGAATTCTAGATCACCAAAGGGAAATTTAGGGAGCATTGAAATGTACCAACCTGAAACTTAACCACCTGAACACCCTGAACTGGCATTAAAAAAAAAAAGATCTGGGAAAAAATGAAATCAGAAATAATCTCTCAGATAACAACAGAGATAGTGACATAATGAAAGACACAAATTAAAAAAAATAATAGAGGACCTTAGAAACAGGGTGAAATCCTAGCATAGAAAACATATGGAATCCAATAAACAGATTCAAAAAGAAATCTACGAGACTAAAAACTCACACTGAAAGTTTATGCAGTAGAACTAGCTAAAGTGAAGACGGAATCTCAGACATAGAAGACAGGACTGCAGTTAATGGAAAGAAAAGATTTTTTTTTTTTGAGACAGGGTCTCACTTTGTAGTTCAGGCTGGCCCTCAGCTCACTATGTAGCCCAGGCAAGCCTCGAACTCGGCAATCCTCCTGCCTCTGCCTCCCGAGTGCTGGGATTACAGGCGTGAGCCACCATGCCCCGCACTGTGGTATGTGGTATTGATGGCTGGTGGGCGTGACTCACCACACCCAGCATTGTATGTGGTTACCTGGATTGAACTCAGGACCATGCGCTTGCGAGGCAGACACCGGAACCACTGAGCTAAATCTCTGGCCCAAGAAAAAATTTCTTAAAAACAGCAAGAGATCATGAGAAATTAATCCAACAGCTGCTAGATGATGCAAAGCAGAATAAGAGAAAACCAATCAGAGTCATTGAAGAGACAGCAGAGAGTGCAAACAACATAAAACTACTGTTCCTAGAAATAAAGGCAGAAAAATTTCCAAGCAAGATTGA